>ML111712.1:62927-105264 GCA_003697995.1 Taxidea taxus jeffersonii | reverse complement strand
CTCAACGTGAGAAAGGAATCCATCAAAATCCTTGAGGAGAACACAGGCAGCAACCTCTTCGACCTCAGCCGCAGCAACTTCTTCCTAGGAACAACGCCAAAGGCAAGGGAAGCAAGGGAAAAAATGAACTATTGGGACTTCATCAAGATCAAAAGCTTTTGCACAGCAAAGGAAACAGTCAACAAAACCAAAAGACAACTGACAGAATGGGAGAAGATATTTGCAAATGACATATCAGATAAAGGGCTAGTATCTAAAATCTACAAAGAGCTTAGCAAACTCAACACCCAAAGAACAAATAATCCAATCAAGAAATGGGCAGAGGACATGAACAGACATTTCTGCAAAGAAGACATCCAGATGGCCAAGAGACACATGAAAAAGTGCTCCACATCACTGGGCATCAGGGAAATACAAATCAAAACCACAATGAGATACCACCTCACACCAGTCAGAATGGCTAAAATGAACAAGTCAGGGAATGACAGATGCTGGCGAGGATGTGGAGAAAGGGGAACCCTCCTACACTGTTGGTGGGAATGCAAGCTGGTGCAACCACTCTGGAAAACAGCATGGAGGTTCCTCAAAAAATTGAAAATAGAGCTACCTTATGACCCAGTAATTGCACTACTGGGTATTTATCCTAAAGGTACAAACGTAGTGATCCAAAGGGGCACGTGTACCCAAATGTTTATAGCAGCAATGTCCACAATAGCCAAGTTATGGAAAGAACCTAGATGTCCATCAACAGATGAACGGATAAAGAAGAGGTGGTATATATATACGATGGAATACTATGCAGCCATCAAAAGAAATGAAATCTTACCATTTGCGACGACATGGATGGAACTAGAGCGTATTATGCTTAGCGAAATAAGTCAACTGGAGAAAGACAACTACCACATGATCTCCCTGATATGAGGAAGTGGAGATGCAACGGGGGTGGGAGTTAAGGTGGTAGGAAAAGTAAAAATGAAAGAAGATGGGATCGGGAGGGAGACAAACCAAAAGAGACTCTTAATGTCATAAAACAAACTGAGGGGGGTGGGGGGTAGAGGGTTTGGGAGAGGGGGGTGGGGTTACATTATATGTTTAAATAAAGCTTAAATAAAGTTAAAAAAAAAAAAGAGCTTTCTTTCCCCATTTTTAGTATTAGGATAGACTCACAGATTTTTTTTAAGATTTTATTTATTTGTCAGAGAGAGAGAGAGAGTGTGTGCACACAAGTAGGGGAAGTGGCAGATAGAGGGAGAAGCAGGCTCTTCACTGAGCAAGAATCCCCATGCAGAACTTGATCCCAGGACCCTGGGATCATGACCTGAACTGAAGGCAGATGCTTAACCAACTGAGCCACCCAGCCACTCAAACAGTACCAAATTTGGCTAGAGGAACCCCTACCTGAATATACTTCGGAAGTAGAGCCAACAGAATTTACTGATGGAGTGACTATAGAGAATGAGATAAAAGAGAAAGCAGGCCAAAAATGTTAAAGTACCTCATTTAATAATGGAAGATGGAAATTCTATTAACTGATATGAAAGACTGCTGATATAGAAGGTTTTGGGGGAAAGGAACAGGAATTCTATTTTAAACATGTTAAGTTTAAGAGGTCTATTAGACCTCCAAATAAAGATGCTGAGTTTGGAGTCAAAAAGAACATCTGAGCCAACCACTGGAATCTGAAAATTGCTGGCATGTGGATGACATTTAAAGTCACAGGAAAGGTAATATCGATAAGGAATTGAATGCATATAAAGATAAGAAAAAGCCATAACCACTCACTTTGTACTCCCAACCTTAGGAGAAAAAAGAGAAGAGGAACTAGTATATGAACCTGAGACAGATAAATCATTGAGGTAGAACGAAAACTTAAGAGAGCAGTGGCCTGAAAACCAAGTGAAAAAAAATTACGTAGGAAAAGGAAGTGATCAAATGCATCATATGAAGGCAATAGATCAGGTAAGGTGAAGACTAAGAAATCAATGTGATATAGCAAGTCATTTAAGGTGAAGTTTAAACATTGACCCCTGGATTTCACAATGTGAAGACACATGTGCCCTTAGCGAAAGCAGACTCAGTGCAGTCACTGAGGGAAAATTCTGACTGAAGAGGATTCAACAAGAATGAAAGGAGAGAGAGGAGACAATGAGACTAGACAAATGAGGAATTTTACTATAAAAGAAAGCAAAGAAATGGATGGCAATAAACATGGAAGCCAATAGGGCTTTCAGGGACCAATAAAAGATTTAATATGAGAGAAATAACAGTATATTTTTATAGTATTGAGAATGATGTAGGAGAGAGTAAAATAATTACTAATATTGGAGAGGGAAGGAGTGATGGACCTGGAGCAATGACCCTGAAAAGGGAAAACAGAAAGCTATGTTGTGTTCAAACAGATGAATTAACTTTATGAAGAAGCACGGCTAAAGTAACCAACAATGACAGGAATGTATAATGGCACAAATGACAAGATGGCAAATGTAGTGATGGTAGTAATCTATGGAAGTTCTCTTCCAATTTTCTCAGTGAAGAAGCAGGGTCATAAGTTGAGAATAAGGAAAGAGAAAGAAGTAGAGATAGGACGGAAGAGAAAATAAGAAACAGTCTCCTAGTTGAGAAATCCTATTTTTTTTGGCCAGCTGTTAAAATATCTATTTGCCATTATAAATGTGAATTGGCCTGAAATTCAGATAACCACATAGCTTCTCAAGATTCATATAACTTCAAAACAAAACAAAACAAAACAAAAAGATTCATATAACTTCTCAAAGTCCTTAATGCTCCATTCATGTCTCATAAAGGCAATCATTTTTAAAAGGGAAGCTTAAAAAATGTGCTTTAGACTATCAGTTTTCTAAATTATAAATTTTATAAATTTTAGTATCTTTCAAAAAAGCAAATTCTTCAGGAAAATCGTCTCTATGAGAAAAACTTTTTAAAAATGAGTCCTTTGGGGCACCTGGGTGGCTCAGTGGGTTAAAGCCTCTGCCTTCGGCTCAGGTCATGATCCCAGGGCCCTGGGATCGAGCCCCACATCTGGCTCTCTGCTCAGCAGGGAGCCTGCTTCCTCCTGTCTCTCTGCCTGCCCTCTGCCTACTTGTGATCTCTGTCAAATAAATAAAATCTTTAAAATAAAATAAAATAGAGTCCTTTATAGTAAATGCTTTTTATTACAAAAATTTTTAAAAATCCTTACTGCTTGTCTATGGCTAAAGAACTCTACGGGGCACCTGGGTGGTTCAGTGGGTTAAGCCTCTGCCTTTAGCTCAGGTAATGGTCTCAGGGTCCTGGGATCAAGCCCCACATTGGGCTCTCTGCTCAGCAAAAAGCCTACTTCCTCCTCTCTCTCTGCCTGCTTCCCCCACCCCCCACCTGCTCTGCTGCCTCTCTGCCTACTTCTGATCTCTCTGTCAAATAAATAAATAAAATCTTAAAAGAAAAAAACCTCTAAAAAACATGTAATTAGAACATTAAAAGATCTCAAAGTTTAAGCAGTGCCTTAAAAAAATGCAATAGTGGGATGCCTGGGTGGCTCAGTGGGTTAAGCTTCTGCCTTAGGCTCAGGTCATGATCTCAGGGTCCTGGGATCAAGCCCCACATTGGACTCTCTGCTCAGCAGGGAGCCTGCTTTCCCCCCCTCTCTCTGCCTGCCTCTCTGCCTACTTGTGATCGCTCTCTCTCTGTCATATAAATAAATAAAATCTTTTTTAAAAATGTGTTAAGCAGAAAAAAAGAACAATGAAATATGGCATTTAAAACTAATTATATATTTACAACTATTATCACATAATTATTATTTTAACATATACACATCACATACAGATGCACACTATTTTAAAAGCAAAGGGGAAAAAAACCTCCAAACTTTTAAAAGGAATTTGTATTTTAAAGAAAGAAATTTCAAATGAAAAGCAATGCATAAACCAAAGTTCACTGGGTAAAAACTCAATCAAAATATAGTTATCCCATACCATTTTTTTGAGGTAAAATAAAGGGAAAAATGAAGAGGGAGATATTGGAATGGTAGACAAACCATGAGAAACCATGGACTCCTCCGGGAAACAAATGAAGGGTTTCAGAAGGGAGGGGGGTGGGGGGTATATGTGAGCCTGATGATGGGTATTAAGGAGGGCATGGACTGCATGAAGCACTGGGTGTTATACACAAACAACGAATCACAGAACACTACATCAAAAACCAATGGTGATCAACATGAAACAATAAAAATAAATAAATAAATAAGAGGTAAAAATAGATTACTATGACAGCTAAAACCATGAATATATATATATATATATAATTAGCAAGCCAATTCTATATATGCAAGTCTAAACCTACAAATAGTTGGTGAAGGATTCACTATCATCAGTTCAATTAACCCTTGTTATCTCCTCAGACAAAATATGAACATTTTCTTTCCTTTCAATTTTATAATAATCATTGCCAAATGATGTGTTTATATATAATTTTTTAAAAGGTCATTGAGGGGTACTGTGTATCACATAAATATTCTTTTCCTTGTATTATACCCAGGTCAAATACTCATACTTCTACTATTACAGTGAAAATTATAAAAAATCCTTTTAATCTAATTAAGGCCACTGGTGTAACATTATTTCATAACTTCCTTCCTTGGGGAGCTGTGGTATATAGTTTACTCAAAACTTTTCTAAGATACATATCTATTAAACCAAGTTTCTGATTAAAATAATAATTTTGGGTGATTCAGTAGTTAAACACCTGACTCTTGATTTTGGCTCAGGTCATGATTTCATGGGTCATGAGATTAAGCCCTACATGGGTGGGGAGGGGGAGGTCCCTGATCAATGGGATCTGCTTGAGATTCTCTCCCTCTGCCCCTCCCCCACATGCATGTGTGCCTTTTCTACTCTCTCTCTTAAAGAAATAAAAATCTTTAAAAAAAAAAAAGCCTTTTATTTTTAGCATACTTTATAATGCTTTAAACTAGCTTCTTAGTCATGTTATGTACTTGTCAATAAACATGGAATAGAATAGGCATGGACGGTTACAGAAAAATTTTATGAACTATGATTGAACCCATAACATGCTACAGGGTATGGGAAAAGATCAATAGATTGATGTGGGGTCCTGGGTGGCTCAGTCGTTAAGCGTCTGCCTTCAGCTCAGGTCATGATCCCAGGGTCCTAGGATCAAGCTCTGAGTCAGGCTCAGTAGGAAGCCTGCTTCTCTTTCTCCCATTCTCCCTGCTTGTGTTCCGTCTCTCACTGGGTCTCTGTCAAATAAATAAATAAAATCTTAAAAAAAAAAAAAAGGTCAATAGATGATGGTACCAATGAGATTTTAAAGTCATGTTGGTGGTTCAGATGAAATGTGACTAAAATTATGCATTTTTCAAACTGGAATGGTAAAAGTATAAATGAGAAGGCATATCAACTCATGCATCATATTTTTCAATTGGGAATTTATTATTTTTTGCCTCCAGCAACTTTTAAATCCTCACCAGATTTTGAGCTCTTCTTAGTGCTATAGTCAATATTTCCTTTTCATTCCTAGATACTGAATTAGAAAGAAGTATAATGGTAGCCCAGAAATTTACCTACATTATATCTTTTTAACATCTTAATGGTAAGAAAATAGAACTAGGTTAGAAATTTATTAATAATCTATTCTTTGAGCAGCAGAATATGAACAGATGGGGAAACAGATATTTTAAACAGATAAAAAGTACACTGGGAAAGCACAAGCCCCTGTGGACTAATTAATTTTCAAATTTTACAACTAATAGGACTAATTGCTTTTCCAATTTTACAACTAATGAATTACCTTAACCTTTTTCGAGGCTTCAATTTCACTTACAGGAAATAAATGAAAAGAACTAGATTAGAAGATTTCTAAAGTCAACACTAACATACATAAACATCAAGTGACACTGCTTGCTAAGAGGCAATCATGACGTACAGTAACAGTAGAAGGGAAATTTCCTTTCTATTGTATATTCTCTAGACTTTATGTATGTGCAAATATTGTCTAGCCAATAAATAATTACTAGAAACCATAACGTTCCTTCAATTTCTAAAAGTCTATTATAAGGAGACTCAAAAGTTTACATACATAGATTCCTTAATTTGTATATTTTACTCATACCTTACTAAAGTTTGGAGGAGGGTTTTTGCCTCTACATAAATTTGAGAGGGCCCATACAGCATTTCTGGTTGTTGTAAGTCTGTTTGAATTTGTTAATAACCTGCCAAAAAAAAAAAAAAAAAAGGAAAGAAAGAAAAGGAAAAGAAAAAAGGAAATTGTCACTTTACATTCATTTCTTCTCTTTAGCTATTTTATATCATAAAATATAAAAATTCTCAATATATTTATAACACAGTCGATGTGGTAAAGTAGGAAAAGGTAATTTCAAAAAATTATATATATTTTTATTTTTAAAATTCTGAATCTATGATCTGAATGGATCCTTACAAGACATAAAACATGTCCAAAATAAAGGGGGTCATGGAAAACTGATTTATTTACTTCTATATACTTTATTTTTTTAAACCTTGATTTATTGTTTTAAGTCACAATATAAAGTAACAGATAATACAATTTTGAATATGAAATCTTTACACTGAGACTTTAGAGGAGTAGAAAAGGGAACGCATTAAAGTCTTATCAAAAGTAGCCTAAGCATTACAAATTAAGGCCAAATTATCTTAGTAAAAAAAAAGAAAAGATACAAAACATTGGGTTTGGTGCTTAATTAAAATTATTTGCTAACTTTAAAAAGAATATTAGACTACATTGTTTTAAACCATGAAAATAATACATTTCAGGAAGCAAAAAATACAGGGTCAAACTGAATGAGGATCAGCTACTGAGAAGAGATGTTTGTTTTGAATAGATTGTCAGTAGTTTTGATCTGCAACCTGTTACAAATATAGAGAAACTAGGTTAAAAAAAAATCCCTATTCTGTAGCAAACTCAGCAAAAATGGTGGAGAAGGTAACTCTGGCAGCCTGTCAGCCCCCCAGAAACAACCAAAAAAACCTTGTAAACTTTGTCAGAATCGACTTTATCAGAACTCTCGAAGATAGTCAAAAGTGTATAGTTACCAAGAAAACTTTTAACTAGGAAAGGGCTATGATGTGGTAGGAGAGATTTCAGGCAGTATAATTTACCCTTGGCCAACTTCCTCCCAAGTCTGGCAGCAGTCTTAAAGAAGAAAGCTAGAATTCCCACTGTGGGTTCCTGGTTCCAAAAAGGAGCTAAGGAGACTTGTTTCCAAAGAATTGTGTTTGCCTATATTGATCTGTGTGGGTGATGTCTGACAGACTAACGCAAGGGGCCTGTCTTTGTTTTGTCCAACTGGGAACTTTTTCATTAAGATCAACAGATAAATTCTTATCAAAAACCATGAAGAAAAGAAGGCAATAAGATTATATTTAAACCGCTAAAAGCAAAAGCTGTCACTAAATATTTTTATATCCTGCAAAACTATCCTTCAAAATATCAAAGAGAAAGTAAAAGATTCCTAGAACAAAAGCAGAAAAACTCATCGCCAGTAGATCTGCTTTACAAGAGCAACTGAAAGGAACCCTCTAGGCTGAAGTGAAAGGACAGTAAACAATAACTCAAAACCAGAAGAAAAAGAATACCATCAAAAATAACTATACAGATAAGTCTAAAAGGTGGTAATTTTGATTTGTAATTTTCTCTTTTTTTCTCTGTGATTTAAACGACATACATAGAGCAGTAATTATAAATCTATCTTTACTGGCATACAATGTATAATGTTATTTTTGACAGTAACTTAAAGGTGATAGAACAGAGATGTGCAGGAGCAGAGTTTTTCCATAATATTGCAACTAAACTGGTATTAATTCAAACAAGACTACTTTAAGTTTAAGGTGTTAACTGTACTCCCTGGACTAATCATTAAGAAAGTTAACTAAAAAATATACAAAAAAGGAAATGAGAAGGTAATCAATACAGTATCTTACCCCAAAAAATCAAACACAAAAGAAGGCAATAAGGAATTAAGAAACGAAAAGGAGGGGCGCCTGGGTGGCTCAGTGGGTTAAAGCCTCTGCCTTCGGCTCAGGTCATGATCCCAGGGTCCTGGGATCGAGACCCACATCGGGCTCTCTGCTCAGCAGGAAGCCTGCTTCCCCCCTGTCTCTGCCTGCCTCTCTGCCTACTTGTGATTTCTGTCAAATAAATAAAAAAAATTTAAAAAAAAAAAAAAAAAGAAACGAAAAGGATTTAAAACATATAGAAAACAACAAAATGGCTGAAGTCTTTCTTTGTCAGTATTTATACTGAATGTAAATGGATCAAATTCTTGGATTAAAAGGCAGGGACTGGCAGAATACATTTTTAAAAACCCCAAGATAAACAAACAACAATCTATGAGCCATCGATACTACACTCTACAAGATACTATTTTTTAAAGATTTATTTACTTTAAGGGGCACCTAGCTGGCTCAGTCAGTGGAACCTGCAATTCTTGATCTCAGGGTTGTGAGTTCGAGCCCCACGCTGGGTGTAGAGATTACTTAAAAAAAAAAAAGATTTATTTACTTTAGAGAGAGGGAGAGAGCATGTGCAAGAGCAAGGGAGGGGTGGAGGGGAGAAGGAAAGAATCTCAAGCAGACTCCCTGCTGAGCACAGAGCTCCAGGTGGGACTCAATCTCAGAACCCATGAGATCATGACCTGAACTGAAACCAGTAGTCAGACACTTAACCAACTGAGCCACCCAGGCACCCCTACAAGATACTCACATTAAATTTGAAGACAAATAGGCTGAAAGTGAAAGGATGGAAAGTGATATTCCATGCAAATAATAACCCATAGTTATACTAGTATCAGACAAATAGACTTCAAGTCAAAAATTATTTTAAAAGATGAAGAGGAACATTATATATTGATAAAAAAGTCAACCCATCATGAAGCTCTACCACTCATAAACTTAGAAGACATAACAACATAGCAAAATACACAAAGCAAAAACTGACAGACCTGAAGGGAGAAATACATAGTTGTACAATCATAGTTAGAAACTTCAGTACATTGTTTTCAGTAATGGATAGAACACCTAGATACAAGATCAGTAAGAAAAAAAGAGGACTTCAATAACATTATAAACCAAGTAAACAAAAAAGATACCTATACAACATTCAACTCAGCAACAGCAGAATATATATTCTTCTCAATTGCACATTAAACATTCTCCAGGATATACTGTATATTAGATGATAGAGCAAATCTGATATATTTTAAAAGACTGAAGTCACACAAAGTATCTTCTCTGTCCACAGTGAAACTAAATATCACTAATAGAAGAAAAATGAAAATTCAATATGCAGAAATTTTAAAAAACATACTCTTAAGCAACCAATGGGTAAAAACAAAAAACAAAATGAGAAAATTAGAAAATATTTTAAAATAAATGAGAATAAAATCAAACATACTTAAACTTAATGGGATACCATGAAAGCAATGCTCAGAGAAAAATTTATAGCTGTAAATACCTACATTAAAGAAAGAAGATCTCAAATCAATTGCTAAACTTCCACCTTAAGAAACTACATAAATCAGGGGCGCCTGGGTGGCTCAGTGGGTTAAAGCCTCTGCCTTCAGCTCAGGTCATGATCTCAGGGTCCTGGGATCGAGCCCCGCATCAGGCTCTCTGCTCAGCGGGGAGCCTGCTTCCTTCTCTCTCTCTGCTTGCCTCTCTGTCTGCTTGTGATCTCTGCCTGTCAAATAGATAAATAAAATCTTAAAAAAAAAAAAAAGAAAAAACATATATCAAAGCAAACTAAACCCAAAGCTAACAGAAGGAAGGAAATAATAAAGAGCAGAAGAGTAAATGAAATGAAATAAAGAGCAGAAAAATACTAGAGAAAATTAACTAAACCAAAAGTTGATTCTTTGGGGGAAAAAAAAATCAACAAAGTTAACACCTTTACCTGGACTAATAAAGGAAAAAAGACTCAAAATTAAGAATGGAAGTGGGGAGGGGCAGGTGCCTGGGTGACTTGGTTGAGCATCTGACTCTTGATTTTGGCAGAATTGAGCCCCTCATTGGGCCCTGCACTCAGTCTGCTTGTCCACTGCCCCCTGTTAAACCTCCCCGCCCCCTGGAATAAGCACAGATACATGTGTATGTTCACTCTCTCAAATGAATAAAATCTAAAAAAAAAAAAAAATGTGGGGCTATTACTACTGGTATTCCAGAAATAAGAATATAAGTATAAAAGAATACTATGGGGGTGCCTGGGTGACTCATTCATTTCGGTTAAGTATATGGCTTCAGCTCAGATCATGATCTCAGTATCCTAGAATCAAGTCCCACATTGGGCTCCCTGTTCAGCAGAGAAGTCTGCCTCTCCCTCTCCATCTGCCTCTCCCCCTGCTCATGCTCCCTCTTGCCCTCTGAAATAAATAGAATCTTAAAAAAGAAAAATACTATGAGCAAGAGTAAGCCAATAAATTGAATAACCCAGAAGAAGTGAACAATTAGAAATATATAAACTACCAAAATAATTCAAGAAATATAAAATCTAAATAGGCCTATAAGGATTAAAGATATTGATCAGTAATCAAAAACCTCACAATAAATAAGAGTCCAGCACAAGATGGCTTCACTGGTGAATTCTACCAAATATAAGAAGAATTGAATCCTTCTCAAACTCTCCTAAGAAATAGAAGAGAACATTTCTTAACCTGTTTTATGAGCCGGCACTACCCTAATACCAAAGTCAAACACATCCCAAGTATAGACCAGTATTTCTAATAAATACACATGCAAAAATCTTCAACAGAATTCTAAGAAATTGAATCCAGCAATGGTTGTATACTATAACCTAATGGAATTTACCTAGGAAGGCAAAGATAGTTCAATGTACAAATAATAAATAATATACATTAACAGAATGAAGGGGGAAAAGCATGTGATCCTGTCAATTGATGCAGAAAAAGCATTTAACAGAACTCAACACTCTTTAATAATAAAAACACTCAACAAACTAGGAAAAGGAGCAAAATACCTCAACATGATAAAGAACATTTATGAAAAATCCACAGCTAACAACATACTCAATGGTGAAAGTGAAACCTTTTACTCAAATCAGAAACAAGATGAAGATACCTGCTTTTCCCTGTTATGCAACACTGTACTAGAAGCTCTAGCTAGAGCAATTAGGCCATAAAAAGAAAGGTATCCAAATTAGAAAGCAATAACTGAAACCATTACTATTCACAGATGACATGATCTTATACAGAGAAATCTAAGAAAATCTACAACGAAACCCCATTAGTGCTAATGAATAAATTCAACAAAGGTGCAGGCTACAAGATTAAAACACAAAAAGCAACTGTATGTCTATACACTACAAATGAACAAGTCAAAAATTTTTTCATTTAAAATAGTATCAAAAAGAATAAAATACTTAGGAATAAATTTAACCAATTCTGTACACTGAAAACTAATTCATACGGAATAGCAAGGAGCCCTGAATAGTAAAACAATCTTTTTCTTTAAAGATTTATTTATTTCAGAGAGAAAGAGAAAGCATGCACGAGCAGGGGGAGAGGCAAAGGAGAGTGCAAGGGCAAGAGAGGAAGAGAATCTCAAGCAGACTCCCACTAAGCACAGAGTCTGATGTGGGGCTTGATCTCACAACCCATTAGATCATGACGTGAGCTGAAATCAAGAGTCAGACACTTAACTGACTGAGCCACTCAGGTACTCCTAAATAGCTAAAACAATCTTGACCAAAACCAAAAACAAACAAACAAAAAAACTGAAGGACTCACATGTTCTGATTTCAAAATTTACCAAAAAGCTACTCTAACCAAAACAATATGGTACCATTCAATGAGCAAAGAATACTCTCTTCAACAAATTATGCTGTGATAAGTGAATGCCCTTGCATCATATAAAAAATTAACTCAAAATGCATCAAAGATGTAAATATAAGAGCTAAGACTATAAGAGTCTTTGAAGAAAACATAAGGCCAAATATTCATGACTTCAGATTTGGCAACAGTTTCTCACATACAACACCAAAAGGATAAGCAACAAAAGGAGAAAAATATACAAACTGGATTTTATCAAAATTAAAAACTTTGTGACTCAGTGGATACTATCAAGAGTGAAAGCAACCCAGAAAATGAAAAAAAAAAAAAAATCTGTAAATCATTAATCTGATAAGAATGTATTCAGAATATATGAAGAATTCTTACAACATAGCAACAAAAGATAAGTAACTGAATTAAAAATTATTCAAAAGACTTAACAGACATTTCTCAAAAGAAGATATAGATATAGTCAACAAACCCATGAAAAGATGTTCAATGCAAATCAAAGCAAAATGAGATACCACCTCATACCCACTAGGGTGGGTTAAATCAGAATAACAATAACAAGTGCCTGTGAGAATGTGGAGAAAGTAAAACTCTCATACACTGCTAATGGGAATGTAAAATGCTGCTGCTGCTATGTAAAACAGTTCCTAAAAAGTCAAAGATAGAGTTACCATATGACCCAGCAATTCTCTTCATAGGTATATGCCTAAAAATAATTAAAAGCTACTATTTAAACAAAATCCTGTACATGAATGTTCAGAGGAATACTATCTAATCAACAGGTAAAAAATAAATGACCATCAACTGATGAATGGGTGCACAAAATGTGGTACATCCATACAAGAGAATGTTATTCCACCATAAAAATAATGAAGTACTGATACATGTTATACTATGGATGAACCTTGAAAACAATATGCTAAGTGAAAGAAGCCAGATATGAAAAGTCATACAATGTATGATTCCATTTATATGAAATATCCAGAATAGGCAAATCCATAGACAGCAGATTAGTGGTTTCCAAGAGCTGAGGCTAGAAGGAACTGGAACATGACAGCTTAATAGGTATTGGGATTTCTGTCTGGAACTAGATAGTGGTGATAGGTATAAAACACTGCCAGTGAACTGTACATTTTAAAATAGTTAAAATGATACATTTTATATTATTTATATTTTACCATATACAAAAAAAAAATCTGTTCTACAGGTTTTCCTATAGTCCTATATTGAAACCTCCTAAAACCATGGCTCATTTAAAAATAAAATAATTACATTAACTTTCTATATCAGAAATTGAAAAACTTTTTCAGTAAATATTTTAGGCTTTGCAGACCTTTTTCTGTAGCAACTATTCAACTCTGCTGATGTAGCATGAAAGCAACCATAGATATTAAGTGAGCAAATGGGAGTGATTGTGCTCCAATAAAACTTAATTTACAAAACAGGAAGCAGGCCAGATTTGGCTTGAGGCCTGTAGTTGGCCAAGCTGTGTTGTATACTATTCTTTATCTATATTAATGAGGTTATTATAATCATTAAAGTCAAATTAAATTAAAACAGCAAATGTGTCAGTATATGAAACCCAAAGTAATAAGATTTACATTTGCTGAGAGATTTACATTTACTGCAAAGTTACATTTACTGAGAATCAAATGGAAGTAGAATAAAACAAATTAAAACTCAAACAGAATTGACAAAACCATACATTAATAGAAGTTTTACATTTACTTAAGCAATAGCTAAAACATGAATTTCAATGTGAACAACAGATAATCCATAATCTTAATAAAAGTCAATAACTTTCTTCCTTTTGCCCAACAAAAGTGAGAGTATCTGGTAGCTAGGTTGACATAAATTCTTTTTTGCTATTTTTCTCAAATTTTTAATGAAACTTTCAAACTTTCTAACTTTTTAAGCCTACTTATTTTCTGAAATTCATTATATTTATAACTAGCACTACATAGCTGGATACTTTTTCTCCATTAGAGCTTAGTTTTTAGCTTGGTTTCTTTGGTCATGATTAAAAGCTCCTTAGACCATTTAAAGAAATTAGACCTAAGAAATGTTTACTTACTAATACAGAAACCATTACCAACTTGAGATAGTAATAAGTAAATGAGACAGAGCAAAAGTAAAAAGAAACAAAGTGCTCAGTTAATCTATGAACCATATAATGAGGCCAGAAAAATCTCAAACTGAAAATTTAAGAGATACTTTCAATAGTATGATTTTTTTTTAAATTATGTTAGTCACTATACAGTACATCAGTTTTTGATGCAGTGTTCCATGATTCATTGTTTGCGTATAACACCCAGTGCTCCATGCAATCCATGCCCTCCTTAATACCCATAACCAGGTTCACCCATCCCCCTGCCCCCTCCCTTCTAAAACCCTCAGTTTGTTTCCCGGAGTCCATAGTCTCTCATGGTTCATCTTCCATTCCAATTTCCCCCCTTCATTTTTCCCTTCCTTCTCCTAATGTCCTCCATACTATTCTTTATGTTCCACAAATAAGTAAAACAATATAACTGACTTCCTCTGCTTGATTTATTTCACTCAGCATAATCTCCTCCAGGCCCATCCATGTTGATGCAAAAGTTAGGTATTCATCCTTTCTGATGGCTGAGTAATAGTCCATTGTGTATATGGGCCACATCAGGGAAATTCAAATCAAAACTACATTGAGGTACTACCTTAACACCAGTTAGAATGGCAAAAATAGTATGAATCTCAAAATAACCCTGATATTGAACTCTAAATCAGTATTTTCTTTTTACAGCTCAGCTAAATTATTAAATACTTTGGAACATTAACTTTGAATAAGACCAAAGTTAATGACATTATAGTAAGTGGTTCAGTGCCCTGCACATAGTTAAGGATTCAATGTTAGTTGATTGAAATGCTGTGAAAGCACTCTGTCCATGGAAAGTTACTCTATCTAAAAGAATAAAATACCTTTTGCAAGCTAATAACTAAAAATCTAATTCTTCCTTTCAATTCTTTAGGTTGGAGAGGATGGCTAATAGCACAGAAACAATAAAATTTTTCCTTTTACCATTTCCTCAATTACTTTTTTCTTTTTCACTACGTGCTAGTGGCATCTAGCCTAAAAAAAAAAAAAAAAGACCCTCTTACTGAATGATAACCAAGATGAATAAAGGAATCTACCTTTCAAATAATTTTATGTAATTTCTATGAAGGTCCTTACATTATACGGTAAATTCTTTTTTAAAAAGTATATAATGCATTTGAAAAAGAAACTATTAAATAAACCATTTAATTCTAATTCCAAAAGAAAAATCTCTTATGATCTTTGTTCTCTGAACATTTCAGTATCAAATATAAAAACCTGATATCCTAAATATATCCTCTGTTCATGTACTAAAGATTTCCTCCTTTAGCAAATCTTAAATTTTTATTGTAGTAAAAACTACCACATATCCTTATTTTGTAGAATTATTACTTCAGGGACACCTGGGTGGCTCAGTTGGTTAAGCGGCTGCCTTTGGCTCAGGTCATGATCCCAGTGTCCTGGGATCGAGTCCCACATCAGGCTCCTTGCTTGGCAGGGAGCCTGCTTCTCCCTCTGCCTCTGCCTGCCTCCCTCTGCCTGTGCTCGCTCTCTCTCTCTCTCTCTAACTAATGAATAAATAAAATCTTAAAAAAAAAAAATTTTTTTTTAAAAAAAGAACTATTACTTCAGCATAGTAAGCATCAAGTACACAATAAATATTGTTAAGTATGGCTTAAGAAAATATAAAGACCAAAACAAAACTGGAAAATTTTTTTGTTTGCTTTTGGTATTGCTCTTGCAGAAACAGCTAAACATACCCCAAGTTTAAAACCATCACTGAAAAACGTAATTGTGTATGTAGAAATACAGGGCAGAATAGTTTTCTTTCCCAAAACTAGTATTAATTTAATTGTGATAAAGTACTTACTCTAAAAGAGGTGGAAGTATTTCACAATTCAAAACAAAATCTCTGCATTCTGCATTGTCACCAGCAATATTACCAAGTGCCCAAACAGCCTTAGAAAAAAATGAGAAAAAAATATTCTGTTACAATATCTTAAATAAGATGCTCTCTCTTAAGAATGAAATTTTAGTACAGAATGAACAAAGTAATAGTTTCCAAGATGTTTAAAAAAAAATGCTAGTTGGACAGTAAAGAAAATTTAAAAGTACCATTTACTAATATTTTTAATCAATTGAAGGATAGGGCATTAACATTTTTTCATTACTCATGGTGAAATGTTTATTCTGTTCAACAAAGATGATTGTCTACTCCAAATCTACATGGAGAGACAAAATATATCAATTTACTGCATTTTGCAATTACCTATACTAGAAGTTTGTTGCTATGCCAAGGTCTCCACTCACTGGGAAGGGATTGATTTGTAAAAGAAGGGAAGGAGAGACAAAATATAGAGAAATGAAGTAAAGCTACTACAAGAATTAGCTTGGATTGATCTCTGAAAGGACTGATCTCTGAAAATAAGCTTAGAATTAGTCCAGGTTCATTATAATTTTTAAATACTTTAAGAGATCAAATTTTTCACTTATTAAATTTCAATTAGATGACAAATTATACAAATGCAAATCATCATTTCATTATATTCTTACTTCACATTTTTCAAATACGTGCAAAAATAGACCTAAGTTACTTTTTCAACTGGGAAAATTTTAACATTTAAAACATGAGTTAGTATTTTTCATATCTACCTTAGGCCAAAGTTTATTTTCTATTTTTTAAGAAAAATCTTTTTTTTTTTTAAGATTTTATTTATTTATTTGACAGACAGAGATCATAAGTAGGCAGAGAGACCCACAGAGAGAGAGGAAGGGAAGCAGGCTCCCTGCTGATCTTTTACAAGACAAGTGTCTTAACCAACTAACCCATAGAGCCACCTTAAGAAAATCTTTTGAAGTGGGGTGCCTGGATGGCTCAGTGGGATAAAGCCTTAGGCTCAGGTCATGATCCCAGGGTCCTGGAGTCAAGCCCCACATAGGGCTCTCTGCTCAGCGGGGAGCCTGCTTCCCTTCCTCTGTCTCTGCCTACTTGTGATCTCTGTCTGTCAAATAAATAATTAAATTCTTTAAAAAAAAAAAATCTTTTGAAGTAATGACATTTTTCACTCTGTGAAGTCTAATACTGGTGGGGAAATTATTATGTATAGTTTCTTTGGAGGTCAACTTTGAAATACATGATTAGAACTTGAAAAATTTTTCTTTTACCAAGGTTAAGTCATTTTTCCTAATGAAATAATCAAGAGCATACACACAGATTGATAATGATGTTTATCATAATATTAATATGCCAGAAAGAACTCTAATATATAACTGAGAAATAGATAACAAATTATGGTTCATACCTGACTAGATAATAGGTAATCAGGAAAATTTTCTTGGAAGATTAATGCCATTAGAAAAGGCTATCAATATCAATTAAGTGGGGGAAAAACATCCTGTGTGTGTGTGTGTGTGTGTGTGTGTGTGTATACATATATATGTATATATATACAAAACTAAACAGATGAACGGATGGTAGATCAACAGATCAATTTGCCCTAAAAATAGTTCAAAACAAAACATTTTATTTTCTTTCATTGGTACAAAGTAAATGTGATTAAATTTTCCCTCTTGGAACAACTGTGAGAATTTATGTCTATTTAAAAAGTTACATTAGGGGGACGCCTGGGTGGCTCAGTTGGTTAAGCGGCTGCCTTCGGCTCAGGTCATGATCCCAGCGTCCTGGGATCAAGTCCCACATCGGGCTCCTTGTTCAGCAGGGAGCCTGCTTCCCCCTCTGCCTCTGCCTGCCTCTCTGTCTGCCTGTGCTCGCTCTCTCTCTCTCTAACAAATAAATAAATAAAATCTTTATAAAAAGTTACACTAGGGATCAGGAGGGAGACAAACCATAAGAGACTCACAAAACAAACTGAGGGTTGCCGGGGGGAGGGAAGGTATGGAGAGGGTGGCTGGCTTATGGACATTGGGGAGGGTATGTGATATGGTGAGTGCTATGAAATGTGTAAGCCTGACGATTCACAGAAATGTAGCCCTAGGGCAATAATACATCATATGCTAATAAAAATAATTAAAAAAAATAAAAATACATAAAAGAGCAAATCGACCAACGGCTTAAAAAAATTTTGATATTTTAGAAAGAAGTAACAAAATAATCTATGTACACGCAAAGAATAAGGAGTCAGACCAGCCCAGGTTTAAAACTTGGTTCAGCCATTCACTGTGACTGGGTAAATTACTAACTTTTCTGAGTCTCAGTAGGCTTTTTTATACATGGGAATAGTAATTTCTGATACCTGACATCACACCTACAGGGAACCCAGGATTATGCCTGAGACAGTGCATTCTGGCTTCCTTCTAATTTGACACTAAAGAGAAATTGCTGTATTTTAACAAATGCAATGCACATGTAACTCTCAAGAGAACATTAAAATCTAGTAAATAAAACCATTCAGATTAGAAACATACCTGCTCTTGCACATCTTCATGCTCTGAATTAAGGAGTTTGATAAAAATTGGAACAGCCCCAGTTTCAATCACTACCTTGGTATGCAGAAAAGTTCCAGATGCTATATTAGTTAATGCCCATGCAGCTTCAAACTAAGGAAAAACAAAGGTAGAATAAATGAAAGCACCAAAGAAATGTGAGAAAGAAAGGGAAGAAGAGAAGGAGTAAAGCGTTAGCTGGATAAGCCTTAAAGACTGGTTTATGATTAATAAGATTAATCAGATTTCATAAATAAAAACCCTTGGTTTAAAAAAAAAAAGGGCTCAATCTGGAAAAATAAAACAGATTATAATGAAAAGTTTCAAAATCATGAACAATAAATGAACACATCTGAAACTGTATTTCACAGAACTCCTAATGCTTACTATTTAGAGAGCCAGGAGTCCTAAAGCCAGCAGTTTAAAAATAATGAGACACTACTTAAAAGAGCAGCAGTACATTTATGGAACTTAGAATCTTAAAAGGTACTTTTGTTTCCTTAGGGATGAATCACCTAGTTCCAACCTCATTTAAGAAATTAAGAAAATTCGAAGTCCAGAGACTTAGATGATTTGTTCAAAGAATTCACTATTAGCAGAGCCACAGGCAGGACTTGTATTCCTGTAAGCAGTAGAACCTCTGAAAAGACACTCATATCAATTCCACTTAAATCTGATGAATTTGTAACAGAAGAAACAGAAAATTCAACCCATGGCTCCCAAACAGTAAACTAGCAAAGTACTGAAAATGATCTACAAATCCACAGGCAAACTAAGGAGTGACCATAACTTCAAAAATATTTGGCACAGACAACTTTTCACATGAAAGGTACATATCACTATGATTAATAAAATAAAATTTTATTATTTTAATTTTGTTATTTTAATAAACACAATATTTTAAATAAAAACAAAAATAAATTAAAATAAAATTTATAAAAAATAAAAAAATAAAAAGTTTTGTAATACAATGCCTTACACATATATGGCTAAAACTAACACTCAATTTTATTTATTTGTGTTACTCGTTTCCTCTTTCATTCATTTATAATCAAAAAGCCAAATAACTAAATATCAGGAGGCTTGGGTTTTAGTCTGGACTTGGGGCTTAAATAAAAAGCAAATGGACTAAAAAATAATGACCTGTAGTCCTTACAGAGCTAACACCTAAAGACTGAAAACTAATGGACAGTATTACTATATATAACACAAAGTGGCTTTTTCCTCAGACATCCTTATTGTAAACACTCTCAAAATTTTTCAGCATAAAAATCATGATAGGTAATATTCATGTGTGTAACACATTTCTTTGCTTCTTATCTAAAGTGTGAGGAACTTTCCCAAATTACTCAAATAAGTGGAACACTATCCCAAGTTGTAATTTCAACAACTATTACTCAAATACCAGTAACAATCTTCCATTACTGACAATAGCACTAGTAAACTAGGTGCAGCTCCTGCACAATTCCTGATAGATATAATTCCACATTGTATTTCTACTTAAGAATATATATAGCAATGAAATCAGGAAAAGCAATCTTTCTTAAAAAAAAAAAAACAGTAAGATATTTGCAAAATTCAGTAATTTACTATTAGCAGCTAATTATCTGGAAGACACCTTACAGGGGTCATTACAGTATAGCTGAGAAGCAATGCTCATTTGGACAGACCTAACTTTGGTCACATTTTAGTTGATTTTATTCTTAAAAAAAAAAGCTAATCAGATAAAAATGTTTTAAAAGGTAAAAGAGTTTATACTAAAAAGTTACAACCCTTATTAGCTAAGAGCCAAAAAAATTTACCCATTAACATTTTAATTTGAGGTTTTCTAAAATGAAAAAGTTATTAAAGGTTGACAACCATAAAATTTTTATGAACATTATGAATGATTTTATATAGTTTTCCCAAAATTGTTTTAATGAAACAGTTCCTACAAAAAACTAGCAAACATGACTAAGGCAAAACAGGTGGCACTACCTTTTCCTTTAATTGCCAAGTATTTCCTGAATGCTTACAGTATATTTAGTATCACAGAAGTTCACCAGAAACTTTAATCATATGTTATTTCTGGAAAGAGATTAAGAAAGAAAACTTTAGAACTCACCTGTAAAGTACAATTTTCATTTCTTTCAAGAAATTTCACAAATCTCTGTACAACTCCTGGTTTCTGTATAACCTGATCAATTGGTGGATTAGGTTCTAAAAATTAAAAAAGAACTAAGTTATTTATAGGCACAGAAAGATAATAACCTGGTCCCTATGTCAATTAACAGGATGCACAATATAATTCTTTCCTAGGTTTCCATGACCAAGTTTAATAGCCTCAGGTGAGTTTAACTAAAGTAAACAAATATTCTCAAAAATGCAGTCCTTACTGGAAAGCAAATTCTTTTTCATTAATCATAGTAAGAAAAACTTTAAAATACTGCCTACACAAATATTTAATATTTTAAGTTGAAGGCTATTTAGAAGGTCATCTTCACAACATGGAGTATTTCAGTCTAATACTCAAAACACCAACTGATAGATAATCTTCCCCCTAATCCTGTATAAGCATACCTCATTTTCCAGAGATGTCTCCTTCCCTATCAACCATTATCTAATGCTTCTCAACTAAATGATATTCTATTCTGTCAAGGTATCATTCATTATTCACAGAAATGCTACTGGACTATGTAGGGTCCTTCATAAATTTTCATGAAATGCAGAGGGCTTTTGAGAATCATAAAATCTCTAGGAAATTTTAAAACAAAGATATGCAAAATTAAAACCAAGATATTTTAGCTACTGACAACCTAAGTATCAACAACTCTTCCTTCTCCCTTGGCTTCAACAAAAAGTAAGCTCTTATGGTCTCTAGGATATTCTGTTAGTGTTCCATATTTATATAACAAAAAGGATTAAAAAGACCTCCTTTAGGGTTCCCTGGATGGCTCAGTCAGTAGAGCAAGTGACTCTTGATCTCGGGGTTGTGAGTTCAAGCCCCACATTGGGCATGGAGCCTACTTAAAATAAATAAATACACCTTATAAAAAATAGATCTTCCTTACAAGTATATTTTATTTTTTTATTTTTTAAAGATTTTTATTTATTTATTTGACAGGTCACAAGTAGACAGAGAGGCAGGCAGAGAGAGAGAGAGAGAGAGAGGAGGAAGCAGGCTCCCCGCTGAGCAGAGAGCCCAATGCGGGGCTCAATCCTAGGACCTTGAGACCATGACCCGGGCCGAAGGCAGAGGCTTTAACCCACTGAGCCACCCAGGCGCCCCCATTACAAGTATATTTTAAAGAAAAATTAAGACCTACTAACTTACTAACAATAATGATGTCTTAAAATAAAAAAAATCTAATAAATAAAACTCTCAGAACCTTTTAATATCAAATAAGCATACTTGAAAATAATTCTTGCCTTTGGAAAGCAGCTTTCTAAATTTCTGTGTTGCTGTTAGCTGTTGATCAGCATTGCTAGAAAAAATCATCTGAACCATATCTGTGGTGATAACTTCTTCCTAAAAACAGAAAATATAACTTAATACTTAATATTTTGCATGAATAATTGTCATATGAAATACTGTTGAAGTATAATTTGAAATACATTTTTGTAATATCTACCTCTGGAATGGGTACAGTGGAACTGATATCTGGATCCTGGATAGGACTTTCTAGCATAGACTCATCATTTCTGGGCAAAGAGACATTTCTGCGTTTGAACAACTGTAATAAAGAGAAATCACTTTATACACTGGGCTTTCCATAAAATACTGAATTCCCATAGAATTATATTTTTCATTTATGTGAACAAAACAAAATGATCATTTAAAATTCTACATATTTACTATTTCTCAATCACTATGCCATGAAGATCTAAATTATCTTTGAGAAGTTAAACTCTCCTGACTTGGTTAGCTCTTACCAGCAGACCACTTTGGGTCAATTGTTTTTCTCAGGTCTTTTACCAATGGCCAGTCCCATAAGTAGAGTACACATTTACTTTTAATAGCATTTGAAAAAGTCTATACGCTCACAGTGGTATATGAGATGTCTAGGAATTTTTCCAAGAAAATCTTAATAAAAAAGCAAATTAGTTATATGGGAGAAATATTGTGGTATATTAACAAACAAATAACAGATTAATAAGGAGCAGAGAACAACTCTGAGGAAATATGGCCCTATCCTTTTTATTTCAGGAAAGAACAAAAATTTTTAAAAAAAAAAAGAGAAAAAGAGAGAGAGGAGGAATGAGGCATAGTGACATCACTGAGGGGAATTTATGGACACATTTTCTATATCAAAATAGAGAAGAAAAAAAGTCTGGCATACTCTTTCTGATAATTAAAGAAATACTGCTCTTCTTCAAACAGTATACAATTCCTTATAATCATTCATCCAATAGCTTTTGAGTCCTTACTGTAATAAAGTAGGGAATGTGCTAGATACTATAGATAGGAAGATGACAAATCATATTTCTAAAACAGGCCTTTCTCTACTTTCTTCATTGCTAGTCCTTTCTACACATTAGTTTTTAATTCATGCATGTGAGGAATATACCCTCTTAATTATAAATACTTCTAAATTTAAGTGTATCTGGGAATAAAAATGTTGAGATGTACTCTTTTAAAGGATTTTTCTATTCCTTATGTCACATACACAAAGTTCAAAACAGAGAAGGCTAAGAGAACTAGGTGGCTGATGAAACTATAGAAGGAACAGTATGAGTAGCATAAGTAGAGGACTGTAATTAACTTAGGAGCAAGAACTATGAAAACCCACAAAGCAACAAATAAATATTATGGTTTTTTCGGGGGGGGGGGGGAGTGGGCAAATCTGATAGTGACAAATGGAAGTGATCTAAATAGGCTTAAGAGTAAAAATTTCTTAACACGGGGATAAAATATGATTAAGATAAATAGCTTATCAATAAAACAGAAAAGCTGTTCCTCTCAGTGATTAAAAATAGCACAGGATTCTGATTCATGAATTATTCCTGGAGTCTAGTAGAGAATAGATTTATACTCAATTTCCTAAAGATACTTTATCATTTTAAATTATCTAAAAATAAGAAATAATAATGTAACTTCTAAAATCTATATAATGATGTGTCTGTGCTAAACAGATTTAAACATTTTAAAACACCCACCTGCTCTTCCCTTTTTTGTTTTCGAAGCTGTATTCCTTCTTCTTCTCTTCGTCTACGCATTTCTTGGGGATTTAGGGCTTTATTCTTGTAACTTTTCATTCTATAGTTATCTTTCCCTGGACTAGCCATTGCATCTTAAAGTTAGAAAAGAAGAAAACAGATACTGATAATTCTCAAAACAACATGAGATGTTTACTAGGAAAACTAAGTTCATGCTTACTGCTTAAACAGATTGACAAAATTGATTCTGAAAATTATGTACAAAGAATACATTCCCTCATCCCCACATCAATATTGGAGCAAAGTAACCAAATATTTTTAGACTAAATTATCAAACAAATAATAGATTTTGGTCTAAACACAGATAAAGTCATTATCCTAATTTCACCGATTTTAAGATACACTCCCCAATGCCTGGAGTTTTAACCTTTTGGAAGTGGGATGCATCTTAAAATCACTGTCTGCCAGGATATAATCAATCATGAAATAGTTGGGTAAAAACTTTTAAATTACAGCTCTTGGCAAGATCAAAAGATAGCCAGAGTGAGTGAAGTATCTCTATTTTCAATGGAATATATTATTAGGCTTCAATAAGTATCCCTCAAATATTTTTGGGGGTCTGGCTTCCTTCATTTACTTAAGGTGCTGTCTTCAGAACTAAGGTTGCATGGCTCATGACTTCAGTCATTACTGCAATACTAATTTGCAATACTAGGGTATAATTACTTCTTTTTAAATATTGAAATACTTGTATACTTTATTTTTAAGTAGTTTTATTATAAATGTATTTGAAAACATTAACATTTATGAAAACATATTCTTACAAGTATATTTACAATATTTTACATAACACTTAACATTTAAAATAATATAATTTTACTTTTAGAAACCAGAGAGGATGTTGTGATCAATTAACACTTATGAATAAAAAGAAGAAAAGGAAAGGCTGGCATTTATCTGCCATCTCTGATGTCAAAGGTAGACTAATGAACTGGTAAATTATACTGTAAGTAGTAAAGTACACTAAAACATATGCACTAAATCCTGTGAGAGCACAGAAGACACAGCAACTAACTGTGCTTTAGGGAGTTCTGAAAGTTATCTTAAAAGAGCAAGAATTTGTCAGGGAAGAAGATGAAAAGGAAAAATCGGGAAGGAATAAGCATCTTAAGCAGAAGGACTATATGGCAAGGCAAAGAGTTCTTGCAGAAGACTGGCACAAACACAAAACAGTAAGAGACTAAGTGTGCCTAAACAAGATTTGTGGGAGAAAAGGCAGGAGATAAAGCTAGAAAGGTAACTAAGAACACATGGTTCCTGCAATCAGGTTGAGAAATTTGGACATGATCCTAAGTAACAATTGAAAAAATTAAAGAGAAGATTGTCTTGAACTTTGATGAAGATCTGAACTAAATTAGCAGCTATACTGGAAATATAGAAGACTGGTTGATTTCAGAAACATTGTAGAAATTGATTTAATAAGAATTAGAGACCAAATAAATGTAAGGAAAATGTGGTGAAGAAGAAAAAGAGTTTAGGGCTCCTGGGTGGCTCAGTTGTTAAGTGTCTGCCTTTGGTTCAGGTCATGATCCCAGGGTCCTGGGATCAAGACCAACATCGGGCTCCCTGCTCAGCTGGAAGCCTGCTTCTCCCTCTCCTACTCCCCCTGCTTGTTCTCTGTATGTGTGTGTGTGTCTGTCAAATAAATAAATTAAAAATCTTAAAAAAAAGAAAAGAAAAAGAAGTTTAGGATGACTCCATGGTTTTTATAGCTTGATCTGTTTCAGTACAGTAACAAAATAAGCCAAGACAAGGAATAAAGATGGAGTATCAAAGTGATGGTTTTGTTTGGTTGCCTGCTTGTTTTTGAGATGAAAACAATGAACTGTTTTATTTTTAACATTTTTAAAGACTTTATTTATTTATTTGTCAAAGAGAGAGTGAAAGAGAGAGAGTGACAAGCAGAGAGAGAGGCAGGCTCCCCACTGAGCAAGGAGCTGGACACAGGACTTATTCCAGGACCCTGGGATCTTGACCTGAGCCAGGAAGGCAGCCACTTAACTGACTGAGCCACCCAGGAGTCCCTATTTTTCAATTTATATTTAAATTATATACAGCAAAAAAAGAAAAAAAAACACTCTTTTGGTATAAAGTTCTATGAATGTGACAAATGCACAGGCATAAAACTTTCACTATCAAGACACAGCTCCATGACCCCTAAAAAACGTGGTCATGCTGCTCCTATTAACCCCTCTCCCACCCTTAATACCTGGTAACCACTGATCGGTTCTCTATCTTCATAGTTCTGACCTTTCCTGAATTTCACATAAATGGAATAATAACAGTATATATAGTCTTAAACTGGCTACTATTATTAGCATAGTGTTATTTGTGAGATCCATACGGTTGGCATGCATTGGTAATTTATTCCTTCTTATTGTTGAGTAGTATTCTATTGCATAGATATGCCATAGTTTGTCCATTCATTAGCTGAAGGACATTTAGGTCGTTTCTAGCTTAGTGCAGTTAGAAATAAGCCTGTTATAAGTATTCATGCACAGGTTTTTGTGTAAATATAAGTCTTCATTTGTCTGGGGTAAATATCTAGAATTAGGACTGATGGATAATATGGCAAGTGTATGCTTCACATTTTATAAGAAGCTGCCAAACTGCAAAGTATTCCATCAGCAATGTATAAGACTTCCTGTTGCTCTATGCTCTGCCAACACTTGGTATTGTCAGATTTTGTTGGTAATCGTAGCCATTCTAGTAGATGTATAATATCTTTCATTTTAAACGTATTATACTTATATAATACTCAAGGCACATACAGGAGATTAAGACCTATAGATGGTTAAAATGGGTAAGGGGTGGCTCAGTCGGTTAAGCCTTTCGCTAGGATCATGATCCCAGGGTCCTGGAATGAAGCCCCATGTCGGGCTCCCTGCTCAGTGAGTAGCCTGCTTCTTCCTCTCCCTCCGCCTGCAACTCCCCCGCTATTGCTCTCTCTCTCTCTCTCTCTCTGTCAAATAAAATAAGGTCTTAAAAAAAAAAAAAAATTATGGGTCAAAACTCAGGAAGAGTCCTAACTGAGCTAGGGGAGAAATTTCGAGAATGTTTGTTTACATTTGAGTGGGAAAAGGAAAGAGCAACGGAAACCAAAAAGAAACAGGTCAGCTAATCAGAAGTAAGAGTCATGAAAAAGAAAGGAATTCAAAAGACAAGGAGTATTTATGCAGCCATCAAAAGAAATGAAATCTTACCATTTGCGACGACATGGATGGAACTAGAGCGTATTATGCTTAGCGAAATAAGTCAACTGGAGAAAGACAACTATCACATGATCTCCCTGATATGAGGAAGTGGAGATGCAACGGGGGTGGGAGTTAAGGTGGTAGGAAAAGAAAAAACGAAACAAGATGGGATCGGGAGGGAGACAAACCAAAAGAGACTCTTAATGTCATAAAACAAACTGAGGGGGGTGGGGGGGAGAGGGGTTGGGAGAGGGTGGTGGGGTTACATTATATGTTTAAATAAAGCTTAAATAAAAAGAAAAAAAACAAAAAAAAAAAAGGCAAGGAGTATTTCATTTGTAGTAGCACTAAAAGTAAGCCACTCAATTTATTCATTCACTGATTCATCCAGCAAATATAAGTGCCTACAATAAGCCAAGTACCACATGAGGCATAAGATTGGATAATTAGGTCACTGGTAAAGATAGGGAGAAAAATTTCATTAGTGGTAGAGCTAAAAGTAGAATGGAATAGGCTGAACCCTTCAGAATGATTTAAAAAGTACTTTGTGCCTTTGAACCCAATACATGTACATCCTAGCAATTTAAGTATACATATAATATGCTTATTTATAATATTTATATATTTAAAATATACTTATTTATAATACTTATTATAATTATAATATTTATAACTTATAATATTTATAATATCCTTAAAGTATTTAATGAATTGATCAACAATACTGGGTAGACCTACAAATACTTACCATTAGAAACAGCTTAATCTTAAAAAAAAAAAAGAAACAGCTTAATCTAACTTTACTAATAACAATGTTCAGCATTATTCCCTAAGTATTTCATATATAAAAATTCTGTCTCATTAATAACAACTTAGGCTCTAGGAAGGAATAACAGAGATGAGCTCATTGCAGAGCAAAGTGGGCTTCAACATTAGTTGTTGAATTATGCTCAATAAGTATAAAATAGTCTAGCAAAATGAAATGTTCACAGCAATAAACCTCTTAATACTTACCACCTACATTAGGCTTTTCCAGGCCATTGGCCTCTAACCGTTTTTGTTTTGTTTTGTTTTAAGATTTTATTCTTTTATTTGACAGAGGAGAGAGAGGGAACACAAGCAGGGGGAGTGGGAGAAGGAGAAGGAGGCTTCCCACCAAGCAGGGAGCCGGATCCGGGGCTCCATCCCAGGACCCTGGGATCATGACCCAAGCCAAAGGCAGATGCTTAAGGACTGAGCCACCCAGGTGCTCCTCTCTAATCATTTGTGATCACACATCCTCATGTGTGCAAAATTTATTCCTGCATTCATCCTCAATGTTTATTTATATGTACTACTAGTGTAATAATCTAACCCATTATAAAATTAAAGGAGGGCACAAGTTGTGATGAGCACTGGGTGTTATATGTAACTAATGAATCATTGAACACTATCTCAAAAACTAATGATGTGCTGTAATCTGGCTAATTGGACAAAATAACAATAAATTAATTAAATAGAAAATTTTTAGAAAGGAATAGTTTTAAAAGGTAAAGAAACAAGTTTTAATACTTTTTCCCCATATCTGATTCAATTACCTGTGCCTCCACAACCTACACACTGGATACTTCTTCTAAAACCATTAATTTAGGTGACCACATTAAAACCTTTAATATAAATGTTAACCAAATAAAAGCTACTCCGAACAGCTCATATATCATTTGTTCCTTTTTCTGATGTAGTACTAACTGCTTATTTAAAAACACCTGCAATCCTCACTGCAGCTGCCTTAAAGGGGACATAAAGGCCAAGAAAAATAATCTCTAAAGGTGCCTGACCCAACAGGATTGTTCCCTTTTCTGGAAAATAGCTTTAAAGACTGTATTTCAAAGGTTGCCATCTCATACAAGTTATTTTAAACATAAGAAATACTATTCAGATGCTCTGAATCCCCAACAGAGGGTTGGGTTTTGTTTTTTGGTTTTATTTTTGTTTTTTTTTCAGTCATAAGCTTATTTTTCACTCAGCTCTTTGAAATACTGTTTTGAGGCTGGGAGAATAACTGGAATTTGAACTTTTTCTAGTACCTATTAACGGAATTTCTTGTGCCCCTGAAGTCTCCATTTCTACGCGTTGGGTGCCTATTAGTAACATTATAACATCGGTACAAAAGGCTAAGTGTGCCTTACGGACCAAACAAGCAGTACTTAAAGACAGAAAGGACAGAGCTGTTTCTTGTTTACCAAGGAAGAAAGTCGCTCTCCTACAGAATATGAATCCTAAGTGCTGTAATTAAGAGAATCAAGTCAGAGCTTTGTTTTATATAAAAAAGTTTTAAAAGCCTAAGAGTAAATACTGATGTATATTTTTGAAGTATCACTATCCCGTTTCACAGCTTTCAAATCCTTTATCTCTTATGCATTACCAAGGAAACACTAAATTTTCATCTTGGAAGGGAGCTGACAGGTTATTAACCCACCCCTGCCGACGTCAACACAGCCCTCCCCGGCACCTGCATCCAGGTGGAGAAGGGCAGAGGGCGACCGCGACGGTGCGACAAGCAGCCCTCCCCGCCCCCAGCCCCAGAGCCACCCCGGCCGTATTCTGGAAACTGGAACTTCTAATACGCTGCTGCTGGGCTCACACAGACGCTGAGACCCAAGGAGAGAAGAGGAACGACTGACAAGCCCTTGTACCTGGAACAGGAACTACCAAGGCACGGAGAGGCCGAACCGCAGGAGGATGAACTCGGCTGTTTAAGGATCCCTCCGAAGGCCAACCTGGCTGCTTGAGAGGATCTGTACTCCCCGCACCTTCGCGTCTAGTAAGGAATAGGTCCGGCTGCCACGCCCCCGCCACCGCGGTCTCCCTCGGGAAACTGAGGGAAAAAATCTGGCAACATGGCCTGGTCCTCAAGCTTTCGCAGAGAAGGGGTAAATAAAAACAGTGGCCCCTGGAACCAGTAACTCCCAAAGGGACCAAGCCCGAGGTTCACCCAAACTGGCCTGTGTCACTCCCACTTACCCATTAATGTGGCAATACCCGATGCCTTAACTTCCCAGTTCGCGGTTGCTGCGTCCGCGGCAGGTAGCCGTAGGGTCGCCACTCCGCCCCTAGCGTTGAACGTAGCGACAAGGTTCGCAGCTCAAGATGGCGGCTACCTGCGCCCCTTCCCCGAGACCCCGAGGCTCGGCTCCCAGAAGCCCTTGCATGCGGCGACCGCAGTGGTGGCGGCGGCAGCTGCACCCGCGGGTAGAGGGGCGGAGAGCAGCGAACATCGCAGCTCCACCCACCGAAGGAGGAGGAGCCGGCCCCTGCACTGACTACGGGATTTTAATTCCGAGCGGTCGCGGTTCCTGCGGTGTGTCCGACTGCCCTAGTCGTCTGTCCGAGTTCTCATTCATTCACTTATTCGTTGGTTTAGTTTGTTTATCCAGCGTTCATCCTACAAGGTAGTATTGATGGAAGGCCTGATCTGTGCTAGGCATTGTTTTAGATATTAGAGCTGCTATAGCGTACACAACGGAAAAATTCCAACCTCGTGGAGCTTTACAGAGGCTCTTCTCCCCCTGCATTAACCTCTTTCTGTTTCAAGCTTTGGAATTTGCCATTTATTTAAAATTTGAATTCTATAGCTGTGGATTTTTTACAAAAAGGTAGTCATTGATATGTGAAATAAATAATTCCAAATAAGGAATTCTAAATTATTATAACACATAAACTTTGTGATCCATTTTGGAGTTCAACAAACAGCACTGAAAAGAGACTATCTTCTAGAATATAGAAGATAAATAATACGTGATTCCTGCCCTGAGGGAGATCCTGTTTTTTATCTCTTGTTCTTTTTGTTTCTGAGAAATTTCTTGGGTTATATTCCAGCTCTGGATTAGATAGATTGATTGATTGATTGATTGATAGATTCTGCTGTTGTATTTTTTTTTAATTTTGCTATTGTATTTTTAATCCCAAGAGCTATTTCTTATTTTGAATTCAGGAATTAAATCTTCTTTCTTACGTCTTTCTGAAGACATTGTAGTTTCCTTGAAGTATTTTTTTTCTCCTTCATTCATAGTCTCTGATTCTTTAGAGTGTTTTTCCTTTTTGATCATTTTGGTTTTCATCTTTCTTGCCACAGCCATACTCTAATGCGCAGTGATCCTTGAGTATCCAGTCATATTTAAGACTGAGACACTAAAGAAAACTATTGTAAACTTGTGTATCTGCTGATTGTTTACTTGCCAGCTGTTGACCTCCTTACAGAGTAATAACATGGGATCTTGGCTGTTTCATTGGAGGACTTTCTAAAAGTCTTTATCTGTAGCTCTTTTCTCTCTGACCAATAATTTGCCCTGGAGAAGAATTTTCTAATCTCCTGACATAAGAATGTGAGGGGGGTGGGTAGCCTTGTAGTTCAGTATTTAGTTTGCACTATTCCACACTTAACATTCCAACACCTTGACTCTCCCTGTCCCCAACTCTAAGCTGTGCATTTCTGACTTAATAGTCTTTCTGATTCATTTTCTTTATAAAACCAAACCTATAGTCTTCTATCTTGGAAAGAAAGATCAGTCACTTGGCAACCTGGTAATGAGGAAATCTGGAGGTAGGGTGCTAACTGCTCCTTATTGAGACTTTTCAGCAAAGTGTTCCTCTTTTCAGGCCCAATTTTATTATGTTTTTTAGAAGCATATTGTCTTTAATTTTTTTTAAAGATTTTATTTATTTATTAGAGAGAGAGAGCGAGCACAGGCAGACAGAGTGGCAGTCAGAGGCAGAGGGAGAAGCAGGCTCTCTGCCGAACAAGGAACCCGATGTGGGACTCGATCCCAGGACGCTGGGATTATGACCTGAGCCGAAGGCAGCTGCTTAACCAACTGAGCCACCCAGGCGTCCCTCGTCTTTAATTTTTGAACATATCCAGAATTCTGATGTATAAACCGATTTATTTTTGTTGACTTCTCTTAGCCAAGTTAGTTACTACTCATCCATCCTTTTTCAGGCTTTCAAATGTTATTAAATCTCATTAGCATTTATTTTTATTATTATTATTCTGTCATTTTAGTAGATTTTTAGAGACAGGGAATATAGATGTACATGTTCAGTCTGCCGCGTTGAACCACAGAAACCCCAAATATACCGTACATTATCAAATTATGCCACTCTCTTGTTTAAATATTCCAGTAGTTCTCTATAAGACCCTATATGATTTGGCCCCTGTCTTGATATACCGTGGCAGTCAGGCCCTATGGTATTGTGTACTCTTGTAATGTCCTAGCTTCCGTCTTAGGAATTCATTCTGAAAATTCTCAGAGCCTTGTGTACCTCCTAGTAAATTAGGAGTCAGCACCTGGAACCGAGGGTGCAAAAAAGACTACGACTCCCAGAAGACACTACAACATAGACTAGCTTGGAGCAGTGCATGCTGGGAGCCTTTTCCTTCCGGGGGTACCGAGGAAAAGGTTTTTTGAATGCGAGAATGGAAGTGAAAGTATTTTGGAGGCGCTGGTTTGTTTCTTGGTTAACTGTGACTCTCAGGGTGTAGGGAGGGCCTGTCAGTCCCAGTCTGCCGGGCGGGGAAAGGTAATCGACGTTGAACGTCTCTCTGCGGGAGAGCCAGGCGGCGTCGGCGGCCGACCCGAAGAGGAAGCCCAGGATAATCAGGCAGTGTGGCTGCGGCCGGATCTTTGGGCCGGTAGGAACTAACGGTCTCTTTCCTTATTCCCCCGGCCTGGACTATAACCCAGTCAGTGTCTGGGCCGGCTTCGGGTCCTGGAAGTTGGCGCGGACTCTTGGGCAGTGAGCCTTGTGCATTGCGGCCCTTATGGCTTCTCTCCCCGCCTGCTCAGTTTGGCACCTGTCACAGTCTCCTTTTATCTCTCAACCACTTGTCCTGATCAGAGTGTTTGGGAGTTCAAGCGTATCCCTCTGTCTAGCCCCGGGAAAATAAGAAACTGAGTGTGACGTTCTTTCCACTGGTGGTTTGGGAGAGTTTCCTTCTAAAATCAGGAAATATTTTCACTTGTTTGAAAGAAAATAAGAAACATAAGGATAATGTAAGAAGTTCTTGTAAAGCTAAATTTATTCAAATAATGGGAATAGTTTCTTCCCCCACCCCCCGCGTTTGTTTTTAAATAGTCCTTAGCTGAACAACATAGGAAGGTTGTGGCTGTGATTGATTTTTAAAAATACTTAACAAAATCACCTTTTGTCCGTACTCAGTACTTCTGTTAGTCCGGTAAAACCCTAAAGTGACAGCTGGTTTAGTACAATTCATTTTATAGACCGAACCTCAAAGACATGAGCTATCTTACTTAAATTCTGAAACGTGAGATTGCAATCCAGTTCTCTTGGTTCTGGAATCTGTGCTCTTTGCTACCATGGACACTCTATTTATTCTTCGGGTTGAGAGGACAGCGTTTGGAGCCTGACTGGGTTAGCATTTGGCTCACCATTTTCTGACCTTGGTGATCTATCTGAGCGAGGGTTTCCTCCATATAAGATGATAATAATGTTACTTAAATTACTTTGGTATAGCTAAAGCTCTTTAACTGTTAACTTATTTTATTAAGATGTGTTTATTTACCCTCCCCATTGTTAACAACTTTAAGTTTCTGTATTTAGATAGATCAGTTGGTAAGATTTCTTTTAGTTTTCTCTTAACTGACTTACCATACTTGGGCAATTTTATAAACATTATTTTCTTCTTAACCTCACACCAGACATGCTTTTTGAAATATATTTAAAATTATTTATTTTAATTTGAACTATTATTGCCTTTATTTTATTGAAACCATAAATTCAAAATACAGTAGAGAAATTTTGGTTGAGATTTATAATGAAGTTTGTACATTTGAGGAACAGTTAAGTACATCGAAAGTATTTTCAAATAATCCAGTTTTAAATAGATATTTGTTAAAAATTTGTTTCAGATCATCTTATAGAATGCATTTTTTCTTCAGTCATTCAAACTTAAAATAACATTGTATTCTTTTCTAGCTACCTGATGTACTATGCTTTCTTGTGATATTTGTGGTGAAACAGTAACCTCAGAACCAGACATGAAGGCTCACCTGCTAATTGTTCACATGGAAAATGAAGTTATATGTCCATTTTGCAAGTTGTCAGGTGTGAATTATGATGAAATGTGTTTTCATATTGAAACTGCTCACTTTGAGCAAAATGAACTAGAAAGAAGCTTTGCGGGGATCAATACAATACAGATTAGAACTTCAGATAACAGGAAGGACAACACCTTGCAGTGTAGAATGGAAGTTAATTCTAGTGTCCATTCAGCTTGTGCATCTAATCATCCAAAAATTTCAGCGCAAAGCCTGCCTAATGATGGTACTTTAAAACATAAAACCTTTTATTCGGAGAACTTAACTGAATCCAGGAAATTCCTTAAAAGTAAGGAAAAAGAGTATGACCCATCTAAAATAAAAGGATCAATTTATGAAACAACGTATAGTTCTCCTGAATGTCCGTTCTGCGGAAGAATAGAAGATTGTAGTCAAGATATGGAAAATCATGTCAAAACAAAGCATGCCAATCTTTTAGACACTCCTTCAGAAGGTAAGATACTCATTTTATGTGATAATTAACAGTAGTGTCAGTTTAATAGGTGGTGTCCTAAAAGTTGGTTTGTAAATCAGATTACTGCAAATGTATTTTTATTTTTTTATTTTTATTTTTTTTAACTTTATTTTTTTCAGTGTTCCAAGATTCATTGTTTATGCATCATACCCAGTGCTCCATGTAATATGTGGCCTCCTTAAAACCAACCACCAGGCTCACCCAACCCCCCCATTCCCCTCCCCTCCAAAACCCTTTGTTTCTCAGAGCCCACAGTCTCTCATGGTTTGTCTCCCCCTCCGATTTCCCCCAACTCTCTTCTCCTCTCCTTCTCCCAATGTCCTCCGTGTTATTCCTTATGCTCCACAAGTAAGTGAAACCATATGATAATTGACTCTGTCTGCTTGACTTATTTCACTCAGCATAATCTCCTCCAGTCCTGTCCATGCTATTACAAAAGTTGGGTATTCATGTCAAAAAATGGGCAGAAGACATGAACAGACATTTCTCCAAAGAAGACGTACAAATGGCTAATAGACGTATGAAAAAATGTTCATCATCATTAGTCACCAGGGAGATTCAAATCAAAACCACACTGAGATACCACCTTACACCAGTTAGAATGGCCAAAATTAACAAGACAGTAAACAACAAGTGTTGGAGAGGGTGTGGAGAAAGGGGAACTCTTACACTGTTGGTAGGAATGCAAGTTGGTACAACCACTTTGGAAAACAGTGTGGAGATTCCTTAAGAGATTAAAAATAGAGCTACCCTATGACCTTGCAATTGGACTACTAGGTATTTACCTGAAAGATACAGATGTAGTGAACAAAAGGGCCATATGTACCCCAGTGTTCATAGTAGCAATGGCCACATTCACCAAACTGTGGAAAGAGCCAAGATGCCCTTCAGCAGATGAATGGATAAAGAAGATATGGTCCATATATACAATGGAATATTATGCCTCCAGCAAATGTGTTTTTTAAATTCAGTTTATAACATTGTTCATTTGTTATTATTACAATATAAAACAGTATATGGTTGTGGAAAAGAAATTTTGATTCAGTTAATAAATAGTTCAACTACTTTGAGAGTCATTGTAGAACCTTTCCGAGGAGGACTATACTCAGAGTCCATTTTTCAGAGGGCATTCTTTTACTTACCACCAGCCCAATGGCATCTGAAGTGTCTTGGACTACGATTTTCTGTGGTTCTGAGTTTGACTCCTTTATGATCAGAGAACACACTCTGTGATTTTAGTTGTTTTAAATGTGTTGAAACTTGTTTTATCTACCAAGATATTGTATATGATCTGTCTTGGTACATATTCCATGGACACTTGGGAAAGAGAGATATATTCTGCTGTTGTTGGGTTGAGTGTTCTAAATTTGTCATTTAGATCATTTTGTTTGTATTCAGGTCTTCAATATCCTTTCTGATTTCTTGTCTAGCATTTCTACCAGTTTTTGAAAGGCGGTTGAAGTCTGCAATTATAATTACATATTTGTCTATTTTCCCTTCCAGCTCTATCAGGCTATATTTTATGTATTTGGAGGCTCGTTTTTTGTTGCATACAGTACATTTAGGATCATCTCTTTTTCTTTATTATTGAGTTTTAAGAGTAATTTCTTTATTTTGAATATGTGTTTTTTATCAGATATGTGTTTTGCAGATATTTCTCTCAGTTTGGAGCTTGTCTTTTCATTCTCTTAACAGTGTTTTTCACAGAGCAGAAGTTTTAACTTTTAATAAAGTGCAACTTACTTGATTTCTTCATTCATGGATTATGCTTTTGATATATCTAAAAACTCATCACCAAACCCAAGCTCATCTTTCCTATGTTATCTTCTAGAAGGTTTATAGTTTTGAATTTTACATTTAAGTCTGTGATTTATTTGAGTTAATTTTTTAAGAAGTTGTAAGGAGGGTGTGTCTAGATTCATTTTTTTAAATTAATAAATATTATTTTTAGAGCAGTTTCAGGTTCATAGCAAAGTTAAGTAAAAAGTACAGAGAATACCCATGTACCCACTGTCCTCATATACTAACAACCTCCTCCACTATCAATATCTGTACCACGTGATACACTTGTTATATTCAGTGAACCTACACTGACCCATTATTATCACCCAAAGTCTATAGTTTCCATTAAGATTCATTCTTGGTATTGTATATTATACAGGTTTTGACAAATGTGTAATAACAACTACCCACCATATTAGTTATGCAGAATAGTCTCACTTCCCTAAAAATGCTCTGTGCTCCACCTAGTCACCCCTCCCCCACCCCAACCCCTGGTAGTCACAGATCTTTCTACTACAATTTTTGCCTTTTTCAGAAAGTCATTGGAATCATGCAGTATATAGTTTTTTCAGACTGATTTCTTTTTTTTTTTTTTTTAATTCATTAGTTAGAGAGAGAGTGAGCACAGGCAGACAGAGAGGTAGGCAGAGGCAGAGGGAGAAGCAGGCTCCCTGCCGAGCAAGGAGCCCGATGTGGGACTCGATCCCAGGACGCTGGGATCATGACCTGAGCTGAAGGCAGCCGCTTAACCAACTGAGCCACCCAGGCGTCCCCAGACTGATTTCTTTTACTTAGTGATATGCATTTAAACTTTTCTTCATGTCTTTTCATGGCTTGATAGCTATTTTTTTTTAGAGCTGAGTAATATTACATTGTCTGGATATACCACAGTATATTTATCCATTCACCTATGAAAAACATCTTGCTTGTTTCCAAGCTTTGGTAGTGAGGAATAAAGCTGCTTTAAATATCCACATGCAGGTTTTTATATGGACAAATTTTCGATTCATTTGGGTAAGTACCAAGGAATGTGATTAATGGATTGTATAATAATAGTGTGTTTAATTTTAGTAAGAAACTGCCAAACTCTTTCACAGTGGCAGTGAATGAGATTTCCTGTTGCTCCACATCCTCACCAGCATTTGGTACTGTCAGCATTCCAGATTGTGACTGTTCTAATATTTGTGTTGTGGTATCTCATCTTAATTTAATTTGAAGTGCTCTCTCATAACATGAATATCTTTTTGTATGCTTAATTGCCATCTGTGTATCTTCTTTGGTAAAGTGTCTGTGAAGGTCTTCAGCCCATATTTTAATCTGGTTTTGGTTTTCTTATTGTTGATTTTTAAGAGTTCTTTGTATATTTTGGATAACATCTTTAGTACATGTATCTTTTGCAAATATTTTTTCCCATTCTGTGACTTGTCTTCTTCCTCACTTTGACAATGTCTTTCGGTGAGCAGAAGTTTTTTATTTTAATGAGGTCCACCTTATCACTTATTTTGTAACTTCACCATGCCTTTGGTGTTGTCTTCACCATATCCTAAGTCATCTAACTTTTCTCCTATGCTATCTCCTAGGAATTTAGTGGTTTCTCATTTTATGTTTAGGGCTATGATCATTTTCAAGTTACTTTTTGTGAAGGGTATAAGGTCTGAGTCTAGATTCATTTTCTTTGCATTTTGATGTCCACGTGTTCCATTGTTGATAAGATTTTCTTTCCTCCATAGTTTTGCCTTTGCTTTGTCAAAGATTTAGTCGACTGGACTGCAAGTCCATTTCTGGGCTCTCTGTTCTGTTCCATTTATCTGTTTGTTCTTTTTTCAATACCACAGTTTCTTGATACTCTAACTTATTGTAAGTCTTGAAGTACGAGAGCCAGTCCTTTGAATTTGCTCTTCTTCAATATTGTATTGGTCATTCTGAGTCTTTTGCCTCTTTGTATAAATTTTAGAATCAGTTACTTGATAGCCACAGAATTACTTGCTGAGATTTTTTATTGGGATTGTCTGGAACCTATAGATCAACTTGGGAAACATAGACATGGTAGCAATATTGAGTCTTCCTATCATAAACAAGAAATATCTCTCAACTTAGTTTTTCTTTGATTTCTTTCATCAGAATTTTGTATTTTTTCTCATGTGTATCTTGTTATATATTTCATTAGGATTTTGCCTAATTTTTTTATTAATTTGCCTAATCGTGTCTTTCAAGGAATTGGTCCTTTTCATCTAGTTCATAAATTTATGGCATAGTTCGTAATATGACTTTATCATCTTCAGAATGTACATAGGACATGTGATATCCCCTTTTTTATTTCTGGTGTTAACAATCTGTGTTCTCTTCTTTCTTCTTACTTAGCTTGGCGAGAGGCTTTGGTTTCATTGGTTTTTTGTTTTCAGTTTCATTGATTTCTGCTCTTTTTTTTTTTTAATGTCTTATCTTGGATTTAACATGTTCTTTTTTTTCTAGTTTCCTTTAGTGGAAACCTAGATGATTGATCTTTCTTCTTTTCTTATATATGCATTCAATGTTATAAATTCCCTTCTAAGCTGTGCTTTTGCTGCATTTCACAAATTTTAAGTAGTATTTTAATTTTCATTTAGTTCAAAATATTTTAAAATTTCCCGTGATATTTCTTTGGTATATTATTTAAATGTTTATCTAATCTCCAGATATTTGGGGATTTTTTCAACTCTTTCTCTTAATTTTTGTTTATTTCCTTTGTAGTTTGAGAGCAGACATTGTTTGATTTTAATTATTTACATTTCTTAAATTTTAATGACCTAGATTATGTCATTCTAGGCCTAGAATGTGGTCTGTCTTGGTGAATATTTTATAGGAGCTTAAGCAGAATGTATATTGGATGAAGTTGTATGTAAGTATATTCAGTTGATTGTTGGTACTTGAGTTCAACTATATCCTTACTTATTTCCTGCCTGCTGGATTTGTCTACTTCTAAAAGAGGAGCGCTGAAACTTCTCTAACCATGTAATAGCAGATTCATCTGTGTCTTCTTGCAGTTCTATTAATTTTTGTCTCACATATTTTGACACTCTGTTAGGCCCATACACATTAAGGATTTTTATGTCTTCTTGCAATATGGAACCCTTTGTCATTATGTAATGCCCCACTTTATCCTGGATAACATTCTTGTTCTGAAATCTGCCCCCTCTGAAAATAATATAGCTTACTCCCAGTTCTTTGTTTGGTTTTGGTTTTGGTTAGTGTTAGCATGGTGTGTCTTTCTTCATCCCTTCACTTTTAACATATATATATATATAGAGAGAGAGAGAGAGAGAGAGAATGAATTTATTTTATTTATGTATTTATTTGGGGGGGTGAATAGGCAGAGGGAGAGAATCTTCAAGTAAACTCCCCACTGAGTACAAAGCTCACACAGAGCAACATCTCATAACCCATGAGATCAAACCAAGTTGGATACTTAACCAGCTAAGGCATCCAGGTGCCTCTCTATGCATGTATTTATAATTAAAATGGATTTCTTGAAGATGACATATAGATAGGTCTTATATTTTGCTCCACCTTGATAATCTATCTTTTAATGTGTATGTTTAGAGCAGTGACGTTTACAGTGATTATTCCTGGGGTGCTTGGGTGGCTCAGTGGTTTGAGCCTCTGCCTTTGACTCAGGTCATGGTCTCAGGGTCCTGCGATCGAGCCCCACGCGGGCAAGAAGCCTGCTCCCCCCCCCCCACTTTGCCTACTTGTGATCTCTCTCTGTGTCAAATGAATAAATAAAGTCTTGAAAAAAATAAACTGATCATTTCTACAGTTAGATTAATGTATCTACCATCTTTGTTATTGTTTTCTATTTGTTACCCTTGTTCTTTGCTTCTTTTCTTGTCTTTGACTTTCTTCCTGTTTTTTTTTGCAGTTTAATTGAGCATTTCGTATGATTTTATTTTCTCTCCATGGGGGAAAACAGTTCATACATGTAATCTTGACCATATTTGGCCACATAAGAATGATCCTTGGGCCTAGAACACTTCCTTATCAAGAGTTCTCACAGCATTTGTATGGAAATATCTTTCCCTTTTTCAGGCAACAGTGTATACTCTTGTTTTGCTTAAGCATGTGTGTCATATGGCACCTGAATAGTCTTAATCCTAGATCTGTCCTCTGCTGGAAAGGGATGACATCCTTCATTGTGTCGTGCAAGAGAGGTGTGTACAGACCAATTGCCCTGTGTTGGCTGCTGGAAGGGACCCATTGGCCATGGCAGACTAATGTCTAGTACTGAAGAAGATCTTGCTCTTTCTCTTCTCTTTGTGTTCCTCCATGTTTACTGTGAGTAAAGTGTTCTGACCAGTACTTGACTACATTATGTTTTCCATGGTAATTCTGATATCAAGAAGCATTTGGACTTCTACTCCTGATATATAGGCAGAAGATTTCACTTGTTCAATACTCTCTTTTCTTAGCATATCAGTTATGCTTGTTTTTACTTTTTTAGTGCTTAGCCTAGAATTTGCAGTATACATTAACAACTAATCCAAGTCTACTTCTGAATACTGTTGTATCACTGTGTGAGTACAAGGATTTTATCATAATAAGATATTCCTAATTCCTCCCCCATCCCTTGTGTTATTGCTGTCATCCATTTCAAGTAAATGTAAGCACACACATATATACATATATATACACACACATAATTGAATACTTTTCTATTTTTATTTTGAATAAATTTATCTTTTATATCAATTAATGAGAAAAATAAAAGTTTTTATTTTATTATCTCCTATTTCTTCCCTGATCTCTTCCTTTATGGATATCCATGTTTCTGGCCAACATTATTTTTCTTCATTCTGAAGAACTTTTTTTTTTTTTTCCTGAAGAACTTCTTTTAATATTTCTTGCATAGCAAGTCTACTGGCAACAATTTCCCTCAATTTTTGTCTGAGAGATTCTTCATTTTTCCTTCATTTTTGAGGGATAATTTTGACGGTACAGAATTTTAGGTTGGTGGGTTTTGTTTTGCTTTGTTTTGTTTTTCTTCTGGAAAATTTAAATATTTCACTCCTCTCTCCTATTACATGAATGACTTCTGAGAAGTTGTATGTAATTCTTATCTTTGTTCCTCTGTAGGTAAGGTGTTTTTTCCCTCTGTCTTCTTTCAAGATTTTTTATCTTTGATTTTTCTGAAGTCTGAATATACTGTGCCTAGATGTAGTTTTGGTATTTACTGTGCTTGGTGTTTCCTGACCTTCCAAGATCTATAGTTTGATGTCTAACATTAACTTGGGGATATTCTCAGACCTTATTGCTTTAAATAATACTTTTGTTCCTTTCTTTCTTCTCCTGGTATTCCCATCTTGTGTATGTTATACCTTTTGCAGTTCTCCCACAGTTTTTGAAGATTGTGGGCTTTGGGGGGCTTTTTTGTTTGTTTTTTATGTTTGGGGGAGGTTTGGAAGGATCTTTTTCTCTTTACATTTCATTTTGGGAAATATCTCTTGTCATGTCCTTACACTCAGAGATTTCTTTCCTCAGCCATGTCCAGCCTGCTAATAAGCTCTAACTTTTTTGAGCTCTAACATTTCTTTCTTTTCTTAGGATGTCACTTCTATTAATTTTTGAACATTTATAGCACTTAAATTATGTTTGCTTGAATGTTAAAAAAATTTTTCATAAAATACAAGAGCACTCAATTTGGTCATCAAGTAAAAGTAAAAACTGACTTTATTTTTAAAATTAGTCCAAAGTAGCATTTAGGAACGTAGTCGTAGGCTGCAAAGTTGACACCATAACAAAACCAAGTATAGGGTTGCATCTGGTTTTGTTTTGGTTTTGTTTTCAGTAGCCAGTGCTCTTGGGTTAAGTTCTGAAAATGGGCCAGTTGTAAGGCAGGGATCTGTTTGGATTCTACCAGGGCTATGTTCCTTGAGTTTGACTGCTGCAGGGTGAGGCACATTTTCTGGACCTTGTCAATTACCTACTGGTCATCAGAGTAAAAAAATTCACCATCTCCTCCTTGGTATTCCATTCCATGGAAATCAACTCAGTATTATGAGGTACTTCAGTTCCACCAAATTCTTTCACAAACTAGGATCTTTCTTATGACCTATCTGCGATCATTTCCAGTGTAGCTCCAAACTTTGTTGATGGTTGTGAGCAAACCATTCCAGGAGGGACATATTCTTAATCAGTTCATGTTCCTGTCCTGTCATGAAATGAGATTTATCATTCTCTTTTTCTACAGTTAGACAGTTT
>ML111712.1:0-57927 GCA_003697995.1 Taxidea taxus jeffersonii | reverse complement strand
AATTCTTTTGTTTATAATAGGCTTTGTATGGTTACATAAATTATTCTGTAAGCCCGTGGTAAATAATGAAAGATATGGCCTGAGTAAATCACTATAGATAGTGTCGGTAGTATGCTAAAGATCAGCTGTAATTTGTTTATCCTCGGCAGTTGGAAGTGGGGACCAAATAGGAAGATGTAGAGACTGAGAGATTTGAAAGAAAAGAAAGAATATTCAAATACATAATTCAAATATCAGATTGGAAGTCAGGGAGACCAGATCCTGTCCAGAAGCCACTGACTAATGGATCTGTGGGATCCTGGGCAGAGAAGAAACAAGGCAATATGTTGCAAAGTTGTACCATTTGTTTGAGACCAGACTGTAATTAAGCTGTACTTTGCAAACATACTCTTCATTATTTATGCTCTTCATTATTTCCTTTTCTCCCCCAGTTTATTTTAAAAGCCAGTCTTCCTTATTTATGCTAATAAGGAGCATCAATGAAGAATATTACTTAATTTTTCTAAGTTCTGGTTTCCTTAGGAGATAATACATAACTTCCTAAGGTCATTATGAGGATCAAATGAGACAATTAATGAAAAATGCTTGTCACAGCCTACCTATTCAGTGCATATTAGTGATTTAAGTGGAGGTTCTGCCCTTACAGAAGCTGTTCAAGTTCTGCTAGGAACAGTGTTTCCATGACATCTTAGTCATGAGTAAATATTAAAATAATAGCGTGTATTCCATTTAAAAGATATGAGTTAAACATATAGTAAGTGAGATTTAAATTCAGTAGTTATTTTATTCTAAACACTAAAAATATCTATTAGGCATAGATAGAGTCCAGTGTTCTAGAGATCTAGAATTGGCTCACCAGCTTCAACAAGAAGAAGACAGAAAGAGGAGATCTGAAGAATCACGACAAGAAATGGGAGAATTTCAGAAGCTGCAGGTATGGAGATTAATAACAATCGTAATATTTTGGTTTGGTAGAGTTCTTATTTTTCAGACATGCTGTCAAGACTACAGCCTATTGGGACGCCTGGGTGGCTCAGTTGGTTAAGCGGCTGCCTTCGGCTCAGGTCATGATCCCAGCGTCCTGGGATCGAGTCCCACATCGGGCTCCTTGCTCAGCAGGGAGCCTGCTTCTCCCTCTGCCTCTGCCTGCCACTCTGTCTGCCTGTGCTTGCTCCTATGCTCTCTCTCTCTGACAAATAAATTAAAAAAAAAAAAAAGACTACAGCCTATTATTTTTGTCATTGTTGATACACAAAATACTCTTTTTACATATACATTTTATAGTTCATAACAGCTACCACTTAAAATTACTCATTCTGGTCATGTACTGGGATAAGCACTTCACATATAGTATCTTAAGATCTTCACAGCAACTCCCTAAATGACAGGTGAGGAAGCAGAGACAGAGTGCTTATGTAGCTAGTAACTTGTTCAGGTTCAGGCTATATTAAATGGTAAAGCCTGGATTCAAACCTATGTTAAATTGATAGGGCAGATTAGGAAACAAAGACAGAATTTAAGTGTTTGTATAGATACTTAAAAGAGAAATTTAGAATTAATATCTCTTTTTTTTTTTAATAAGATTTTGTTTATTTATTTGTCAGAGAGAGAGGGAGAGAGAGCGAATGAGCACAGGCAGACAGAGTGGCAGGCAGAGGCAGAGGGAGAAGCAGGCTCCCTGCTGAGCAAGGAGCCCGATGTGGGACTCGATCCCAGGACGCTGGGATCATGACCTGAGCCGAAGGCAGCCGCTTAACCAACTGAGCCACCCAGGCGTCCCTAGAATTAATATCTCTTGTCTGAGTGTTAAATTCTTTTAGTGATTGCAATTCAAGCATTTAAAAAGAGCCATGTTTAATGGAAAATCTATTTTTGATGATATTTGAGACTTTATCTTGGGTTGATGGTGGTATCTGCTGCAGTAAACTGGCGGCATCTAATATATTTTTAATGAATGAATGTATATTTTTAATAGATTATTTCTACTTTTTTCAGTCCTAATTTTCTGTGAACTATTACCTGTGCTAATAATGCTCAGAGTTTCTAATTACTCTTTTTCTGTGTGCTAATAGGATAATGTTTGGAAAAATAAGGGTTTATGGTTGAATAGGTTTGAAAGTATTCAGTTAAACACGTTTGCATACTGCAAGATTTTTCAAAACCTTTAATATACTAATGTGCATTGTACATATCATAATTTTGTCAGACTCACTTCTGAATTTTTCTGTTCAGATATGTCACACATGACTAATTCTCATTTTGGAATATCTAATTTAGGCTCTTTTTCTCCTTAGTGATACATTTGTTTGCAAAATATTTTCCCACCAAGATTCAGAGGAGGCAAAAAAGTAGGCTTTTCCTAAGTTTTCTTTGTCTTACATAATTTTGAACATTATAAATACGAAAAGTTTCCAGTATTTAAAGGCGTTTGTTAAGTAATTTTGCAAGTTCTTTAGATCTCAAAAACTTTTTCCATGGAGGCTATGTTATACATTGGAGATTCTCTATCCAGTGTGCAAAAAAAGTTAATTTACTATGTAGAATTACTGCCTGAATGAATTGTGGTTTAAGTAGGCTTTCATAGGCTAGCCTGGGAACAAATAATAAGTACTGACAAGTTTTCTTAAATAAATCAGTGCTATGTTCAGAACTGACCTGCCTTTTTCAGTACCTTTAGTAGGAAGACAGGGTTGTCTACTTTTCCTACTACAAAGAAAGCAAATCTCTTGCCCTGGTGGTTTACAAAAAAAGGCTGTTACTAACTTAGGGATTTGTGTATGTGTGTTATTTATCTTTAATAAAAATTTTAAGAAAAATCTTTAATAAAAATCTCTAATAAAAAATCTTAATCTGTATGAAAGTCTGTAAAGCAGAATGTTTCAAAATAAATTTCCAAATAAATAAAATTGTAGTAAGTTTCCATCCTCATTGAAGTTAAGGGACATGAAAAGTAAGTCATTTTTATGTTCAATAGAGACAATATGGTTTAGATAATTCTGGAGGATACAAACAACAGCAACTACGAAATATGGAAATAGAAGTCAATAGGGGAAGAATGCATCCATCTGAATTTCACAGAAGAAAAGCTGATATGATGGAATCGCTAGCTATTGGTATTGATGATGGAAAAACAAAAACTTCTGGTGAGTACTTAAACATCAAAATCATTATTTTAGTATTTCATATAACAGTGAACTAATAATCAGAATTTTTTGGATTTGCATAATTTTAATAATCCATAGTTAATATACTTTTAGGTGAGACTGTTCAAATAATTTTTTTAAATGTGGTTTTTGAAACTCTTGTAATTTTATTTTCTTATTAAATAATCCACTTAAAAATAATTTACTTTTATATTGTGTTCATTTACTTGACATTTGAAAATGGGCCTTTTAGAAGTTTTTGAGTGTTTACTGTGTTCTAGATCAATGCTGTGTGATAGAAGTATAAGTGAGCCAAATACATACACACACACATACACACACAAACCAAATATATATATACATATATATATTTTTTTTTAATTCCAGTAGTCACATTAGGAAAAGTGAAGTAAAATTAATTTTAATATGTTAAACCCCATGTGTCCATAATATTATTATTTCAACATATAATCAGTATTAAAAAACTATTAATGAAAATTTTGCAATCTTTGTACATTTTTCAAAATCCAATGTGTATTTTACACTTTACAGAGTATTTATATTTGGATAAGTCACATCTCAGATGTTTAATAGTCACACTTAGATAGTGGCTACTATATTGCTTTAGTATAATTTTAGACACTAAGATCTTTATATATATTGCATCATTTAACTTGCAAAACAGACATTCACTTGTATACTGATACATTTTTCTGGATTAGTTAATTGTGATTTAGATAGATTACTTTCCCAGTGTAACCGCATAGCTACTTATTGGCCCAGCTAGTATTCACAATCAAATCTGCCTTGCTCCAAAGAATGCCTTTTCCCTGATGTTTTTTAAGGTATTTTTTTAATGTACATTAGTATAGTAAAAAAATTTTGTATGGAAACAGCTTTGTTCCTATCAAAGAGATTCCTAATCTTACTGTTTTAAAGCTGTAAACCTTTCATCTGTATTTTAAATGCCATGTGCATCCCTTTCTGATTCTAATCCCTCCTCACCCACACGGAGAACAGATATCCTTAATTTGGTATTTATCAGTCTTGTATATATTTTAATGCTTTTACCATATATGTAGGTACCATAAAAAATTTGTAATATTTTAATGTATTTAAACTGTGTGTAATTGGTATACATCTGTTCCTATTTGGTCTCCTCCGATCTGTACTTCATTAATTTTGACTCTGATATTCTTTGTAAGAATTATACACAACTTACTTACCTGTTTTCATGTTGACAAACATTTAGGTTGTTTCCAGTTTCTTACTCTTACAAATTATGAACAGGTTTTCTTTTAATCCTTAATGCCCATTATCCACTTACCCCATCCCCCATCCACCTGCCCTCCAGCAACTCTCAGTTTACTCCCTTTTTCTCAAGAGGTCTTTTTTAAGAGTTTTTCTGTAATGCATCCAGAACTGGAAATACTAGGTTAAAGGGCATATACATCTCTAACTTTGTTAAAGTTACTGCAGAATTGTTTTCCAAAATGATCATAATCTACGTTTGTATCATTGTATTCTCACTCACACTTAGTATGGTGACACTTTTTAATTTTTGCCTCTCATTTTTGAAATGATAGTACTTAATTTGCATTTTCCTCATTTCTCCTGAGTTAGTTTCTTCAGTAAATAACCTATTCCCTTCTTTTGTCCTCTACTGAGTTGTCTTTTTCTTCTTGATTTATAGGAGTTCCTTCAATATTCAGGACACTAATTCTTTGTTGATTATATGAAATACAAATATCGTCTTCAACATCTATAATTTGCCTTTAAATTTTATGTATGGTATCTTTAATTAGTTTTAAATTTGAATATAATCAAATTTCTGTCTTTGTCTTTATTTATATCCTAAGTGTCTTGTTCAAGGAAATCCCCCAACTTTGAGGTCATAAACATATCTCTTTATATTTTCTTTAAACACTTTGCTTTTCATATTTCTACTTACTTTGCTTTTCTACATACTTTGCTTTTCATATTTGTACTTTTAATTCACTTGGAATTTGTTAATACATATGTGTGTATGAGAGAGAGAAAAAGAAGGTGTGGATTTAATTTTTCCCCTTATTTATAATAGTACTTATAAGGTCTTATTGCTTATACATCTCAAGCAATAAGAAAGGAAAGTGACTCTGTACTTTCCCCACTTATCTGTAATTCCCTGTGCCATGTATTTTCATATCCATGAATCTGTTTCTGAAGGCCATCTTTATATTTCCTCAAGGGTCTCCATGTAAAAAGGTTTCTGTGGGATAGGACATTCCAGCTGATCTGGAATATGATTCATTAGGGTATACAAGAAGGAAATACTAGAGTTTCTATTTGTTTTTAGTTTATGACACCTTTAATCTTTATTTGTGCATATGTTTTAGAATTACTATAGAATGTAGTAGAGTATGTACAGTTATTATAATATTGATATATCTGTAGAAAATTAAAGAATACTGCTCTGTAATGTACTATGTCCTTTTTATAAACTGCTTTGAAATTCAATGATTATGTCGCAAAGATTTTTATTTTTGTGAGTTATGCAAATATTAATTGAAGCAGCTGTTAGTTAAAGCTATTATTTCTTTCCAATGATAGATTATAATTTAACAAAAGATATTGGAAAATATCTAAAGAGATTTAGGGCCTAAGGATAAAAAACTTCATTATGAAGAAATATTTCTTGGGCAATTATATGATGTGGTTGCTAAGACCATGTTACTTAGTGAGGCACCATCATCTTAGTATAAGTAATAGTAGTGTTAGGAAAACTTGCATAGTGGTAACAAGACATGCACTAAGGTTATAACAATAAAAAGATAAAGAAGATGGAATTGACAGGATTTAGATGGGGCGTTAGAGGAAGAGACTAATGTAGAAATATATGAGACAGCCGTAAAGATAGCTTATCCTTCTAAATCTTCTAAGTCTCTTTTTTATTTTAGGAATTATTGAAGCACTTTATAGATATTATCAGAATGCTGCCACAGATGTGAGGCGCGTTTGGCTTTCCACAGGGGTGGATCACTTTCATTCATCTTTTGGTGACAAAGGTTGGGGTTGTGGTTACAGAAATTTCCAGATGCTACTTTCATCATTATTACAAAACGATGCCTATGACGATTGCCTGAAAGGTATGTGAAGTATGTAATTCTCTGAACTTGTCTGCTAACACATAGTTGACCCTTGAAGAACATGAGTGCATGGATTTTTTACAGTCTAATATTATAAATGTATTTTCCTTATGATTTTTTCTTACGATTTTCTTTTTTCTAGCTTTATTATGAAAATACAGTTTATAATATGTATAACATATAAAATACGTGTTAACTCTTCATTTTATGTATGTTGATAAGTCTTCCCATCAGCAATAGGTTATTAGTAGTGAAGTTTTGGGGGGAGCAAAAAGTTACATGCAGATTTTTGACTCTGTAGGCAATCAGTGTCCCTAACCCCTGTATTGGTCAAGGATCAACTGTACATATAATATGGAATAAAGTAATATATAGTACTTTAGTAACTGTCATGTAATATGTTTGCTTGTATAATTTTAGGTATGTCAATTCCTTGCATTCCAAAAATTCAGTCTATGATTGAAGATGCATGGAAGGAAGGTTTTGATCCTCAGGGTGCCTCTCAACTTAATAACAGGTTACAGGGAACGAAGGCCTGGATCGGAGCATGTGAAGTATACACACTCCTGACCTCCCTAAGGGTAAAGTATGTACCTGAAAACCCACGTTAAGGTTATTGTCATATCTGGGAAGTTTTCTATGTTGTTTTTTTCTTTTATCAAGGGATAGTTAAAAAATTTAAGTGGCACTGAAAGGCTTATACTAAAAATCAATTCAGTCCCTATCTTATGTTCTTCTCTATTCTCAAGTCTGATTTCTCAGAGGCAGCTGTTACTTCCATTATTTCTGAATAATATACTTTCAGGGCTTTTTTTTTCTTTTCTTTTTTTGATTTATTAGTTTTAAACATTGTTCCATTTCCCTCACGTTTCCTACCAGTGTTCACCCTCAGTCCTTGTAACTTGTCAAATCTCATTTTTTATTTGCTAAAGTCAGAGTTTACATCATGACTGTATTAATATTATTCAATGCTAATTTTATTTCCTTTCCTGAAAAGCTTTTAAAATGTTTCCTTGAGTTTAAGAATTGTCTTTTCTTTTCCTTTTTACTCTTTGACTACATCATGGTCTGAAACTTTTTCACAACCTCCACTTATGTAATCTGAGGCACTCCTATGCTGGATACTTCTTCCTTGAAGCCCTCTATTGTCTTGCTCTGGTCTCCTAAATCTCCTTCAAAGCTGTAACCATGTGGCATTTCTTCATTTTTTTTTCTTGAAATGGAGCCTGGACTTTTTTCTGGATTCCATGTCTATCTTTTTTGGATTGTTCTCCTGCTTAAATATATCTTTCCTTAGCTTCCTGAAAAAAGGTGCCTGGTCCTTAATACTTAAATGATCGTTTGGGTGGCTGTGTTATTCTAAATTCAAAATCATTTTTATTTCAAATTAAGTTTTTACTCTGTTAACTTATGGCAATCAGTGTTACTATTGAGAAGGTAAGATATTATCTGATTTTCATTCCTTTTATGTATAACCTGTTTATTTTCTCTGAAAGTTTTTTGCATCATCTCTTAGTCCTGCTATTATGAAATTTCACCATGAATGTGGGGCTTTGATTCATTGTATTAGGCATTTGTTTTTCTTTTTTTTTTTAAAAAAAAGATTTTATTTATTTGACAGAGAGAGACAGATCACAAGTAGGCAGAGAGGCAGGCAGAGAGATAGAGAAGGAAGCAGGCTCCCCGCTGAGGAGAGAGCCCCATGCGGGACTCGATCCCAGGACCCTGAGATCATGACCTGAGCTGAAGGCAGAGGCTTAACCCACTGAGCCACCCAGGCACCCTAGGCATTTGTTTTTCATTTTGAATTTAGAATTGTGAATTTAGAATTTAGAATCTCAGGGTAGTGATTAAGAGCTTAGACTTCAGAGTCAGGCTGCCTACAACTGATTCTAGTTTTCCTGCATATTGGCTGGCTGTATGACTTAATTTGTCTGTAGCCTAGTCCCACCATTGATAAAAAGAACATGTAAATAGAACTGCTCCATAGAGTTGCAGTGATATTGAGATGATCAAGTGCTTAGAACTATGACTGGAATGTAGTAAGAACTCAGAGGTTAATGATAATTATGATCCCTCCATTTTCTTTACTCTTCTTTCTGAATTTCTGGTAGTTGGCCACTGAATTCCTTTGACTTTTTAAGTTTATTGGTCATGTTTCATTTTTTCTCTTTGCTTTTTGTTCTACTATGTAGATTTTCTCAGCTTTATCTCCCAACAATTCTATTAAAACTTGTATCTTAGCAATCATGTTTTTAATTTTAAGGGGTAATTTCATAGCATCATAGTCTGTTACGGTTGCAAATTTTTTCCCAACATTTTCTTTCTGTTCCTTGTGTTTTGTGGGTTTTTTCCATGTTAATTTGTTTTCACATCTATTTATTTTAGTCTTTTGCATTTTGAAGTCTTTCTTCTAACTTTTCTAAGTCCTCAGTTATCCATTCCTAGAGTGAGAATGAAGCATTAAAAGATCAGAGGTCCTATAGGATTACTTGGAGCTTGCAGATAAGCAGACTTCATTTATAGAGTTTTAGGTGGAAGCTTGCTATTTGTTTGGGGAACTCTGAAAATTTTAATGTAGGAAGAGATCTTTTCTAGGGGCCATTCAGAGAAGAGTTCTCCACTCTCCTGCCTGGAGCTCCTACATTGATGGAGTGGGGTAGTTAAGCAGTAATTTGCCTTCTTTATGCAAATTTTCAATTCCTTTCACATTATAGCCCCATTACTACTCTCCCCAATAACTAGTGCCCCTGAGCTTCCAGCATCTCTGGAATTTTAAGACAATTGTCTGTTTTTTCCATTTACTTTTATGTTTCCTTTTCTGCTTTTCATTTCCCAAAAATACAGGACAATTTGGGCTGTCTCCATTCTCTTTGTCTTTGGCTGTTTGAATCATTTTCTCCTTCAGTATGATAATGTTGGGCTTTCAAGAGGGAATGGAGATAGATGCTTATGATCATTTTTAAGGGAAAGTTTGCCTTTAAAGCTTCATGGCTCTGTTTTCCTTTATATTTGTTTTTACATCATTTTTACCACATTAATTGATTAGATTCAGAGGTAAAACTATTTCTTAACTTTTAAATAGGTAAACTTTAGGGGTGCTTGGGTGGCTCAGTTTAAGTGTACAATTCTGGATTTCAGCTCAGGTCATGATCTCACAGTTGTGAGATTGAGCCCCACGTGGGGCTCCCTGCTCAGTGTGGAGTCTCAGCTTGAGATTCTCTCTCTCTTCTGCCCCCCACCTTCCTCCACTCATGCTGTCTTTCTCAAAATAAAGAAATAAAACCTTTAAAAGAAAACAAATAGGAAAACTTTAATAATTCTCTTGAATTATTTAAATCAAAAGGACTTTTAATGTCTTCTAACTTTGTTATTTCTTCTTTTCTTCTTGCCAGTCTGTTCACATTTTCAGATTACATCTATATATCATATGCTGAGTTTTTAAATAATGTTTAAGGAAAGCAAAATATCTGTCAAAAATACCTGATATATCCAGCTTTTTCTGTTCGTGCTTGAAACAGTTTAATTTTTAAGTAAAGCCTCTTTAATACTATGCTCTGAATTTGTTTACTACTTATTTAAATGTCTTCATTTCATTCTCTATGAGTTATATTCGTAGGGCACTATTCAGATTCTAAATCGAAATATGCAGTCAATTTCTAACCTTAAAGGTACCTGCTTTTTTAACAATTTATTCAGAAGTTCATTTCAGTGTTTAAAACTCAGTAGTAGGTACGCTTGGGTGGCTCAGTCGGTTGGATGTCTGCCTTTGGCTTAGGTCATGATCCCAGGGTCTAGGGATCGAGTCCCACATCGGACTCCTTGCTCAGCAGGGAGCCTGCTTCTCCCTCAGCCTGCTGCTCCCCTTGCTTGTGTGTGCTCTCTCTCTCTTTGACAAATGAATAAATAAATTCTTTAAAAAAAGAAAAATTAAAAAAATAAAACTCAGTAGTAATCAGTTGAAAGTTAGCCTCAACACTAAACTTGCTGAGGCTAAGGATAGCAACCATTATAATTTTAGTGTATTGGGAGACTTTATTTGTCAACAGAGACAAGGAAGGACAGGATATCTGTGCAATACTTGAAAGTGACAGAAAAACTTTCTAATTGCTTTTGCTTATAACCAAGCTTTTATTATTTTTTTAAAGATTTTATTTCTTTATGAGAAAGAAAGAGCATGCATGCACAGGTGGGGGGAAGGGCAAAGGGAGAAAGAGAATCTCGAGCAGACTCCTTACCCAGGAGGGAGCCTGACATGGGGCTTGATCCCAGAACCCTGAGAGCATGACCTGAGCGGAAATCAAGCATTAGAATGCTAACTCACTGAGCCACCCAGGCACCCCTTGCTTATACCTGACCTTTTAAAAATAGTTGCTGAGAAGTGTCAACAGTGCTTCCGGTTAAAATAATTTTGTTTATTCAAGGTTGACTTTCTCTTGTGGAAGGAATACCACTGTGGTCTAGTGCCAAGTAGCGGATAGATATATGTATAGATGGGAGTCCATACAGGGTTTTTTGAGATCTTTGTAGGTATTCTTTTCTTATCTGTTATTGGAATTTGTGAGAGCCAACAGAAAAAATACTCAGGATATTTTTGATAGATGTGAATGGCTATTGTAGAATTAAAATTAGAAATCAGCTTCTAATTGATCATCAGGTTTAAAGAATTTAGAATGAAAGTTGTGTCTCACATTACATGTAGATGACTTTTAAAAACCAAGTATGGTCCTTATTTACTGTTCATGGGGATTCTATGTGTTGGAAAACGTAACTTTTAGATCAGTGATCAGTCTTATTATGAAATTATTTAAACAATTATTTCTTCATAAAATGACACTTTTCCAGATACATAATGAAACATATTTATTTTCTCCTTAAGAAAGAGTACTGATGAGATAAAATTAGTTCTAAATTAAAATTTCTTTGCATTTGATGACTCCATTGGTGAAAGTGTTTTAAAAACTCTTCTACAAACAGTCCATTTTGTTAATTTTTTTATAGGTGCCACATAGTTGATTTTCATAAGTCAACTGGTCCTTTGGGTACACATCCTCGTTTATTTGAATGGATATTGAACTATTATTCTTCAGACCGAGAAGGGAGTCCAAAAGTAATGTGTACATCTAAACCTCCAATCTATCTTCAGCATCAAGGTTGGTATAACTCATAGATAATAAGTATAGCTTATACCTTTACAGGAAAACTAATTGACTTTTGCTCTTTTAAGATTCAGGTAATAGGGAAGAGGAGAGTATTGTGACATTAGTCTGATTTTCAGAGCTACATTGGCATTACGATTGGGACCTTCCTGGGTATTGAGGGGTGCTATCAACTCATATTATTTCAGAGCCACCCAGTTCACTCTTCTGTCTTGTTCATCCCTTACTTTTTTAGGTCTTCACCTATGACTTCAGGGAGGCCTTCCCTGATCACCTTATTTGAAATTCCATCTTCTTGTCCCCTCCTCACCACTGGCATTTTCTGTTTCTCTTCCCTGCTTTATTTTTTCACTTCTAACATACTAATATGCTTATTTATTTACTTTGTTTATATTCCTTCCTTTTAGAGTGAAAACTCCATGAAGGCAGGAATGTTTGTTTTATTTGCTTCTGTATAGCTAACTGCTTGGAATAGTACCTGGCGCATGGACACTTGATAAATTTTGTTGAATGGATGATTTGAATCAACAGGAATAGGAGAAGTAAATGTTGGGAGTTTCATCATTTAGGAATACAAGCTGTAAAAGTTAAGCCCTGTCCATTGAAATTCGAGTATATATAAATTTACTTTTGTTAACCTTTTGGATTCATGAGAGTTTTTGTTCTGTGGTAGGTAATTTTCAAATGCTTTCTTGTGAGATAATTTGGATAAGAAAGATCAAGGAATTAGGAAGGAAAAACTAAAATAATATGGCACAGTAGACACAGAACTTTCTGTAATGAAACCTTTAAGAGAAGAAAAATTGAGCAAATGAAAACTGAAGGCTAGGAAATAGAACTAAAACTATTGTGTCTTCAGAGAGAGAATACCTATTAGAGGGACTGACTGTATTTCTATTCTAAACATACATGTGTACCTACTACAGAGAATATATATACTGTGTGTGTGTATGTTCAGTAACATGTCTATATGTATAGCAATAGATAGGACACACACATATATAGCTGGTTTTTTTTTTAATTTTTTGATAGGTCATAGTCGCACAGTTGTTGGAATTGAAGAGAGAAAAAACCGAACATTATGTTTACTAATATTTGATCCCGGATGTCCTTCTCGAGAAATGCAGAAACTGTTAAAGCAAGACATGGAGGCTAGCAGTCTCAAGCAACTTCGGAAATTTGTGGGAAATTTAAAACATAAGCAATACCAGATAGTGGCAGTAGAGGGTGTCCTTTCTTCAGAGGAGAGAGTTGTAAGTATCTACATATTTGATTATGTGAAGCTTGAACAAGTTGAACTTACAAGTTTAAAATTTTTAGTTAAAATCAGTGTTATCCCTTTGTATCTCATTCTGCATTATTTTGGTTTTGTATCATTTAATTTCTGGAGTGGACGTCTTTAAATTTCAAATGCTACCTAATGACTTTCAAATACTTTACTCAACTTCATAAATATGTTTAATCTTATATAATGTAATTGTTAATGCCAGGCAAATGATGAAAAATGGCAACATGTGTGGTAAGAAAAACCTAACTCAGTCCCAGGAGACCTAATGCATATTGGTCTAATAATTATGGTTTATTAAGTATGATTCTTATAATTATTGTGGCTCTATCTTACACATCTGCAGTTACTGGATATACAACACAGTTCTAGAATTTAAGTTCATACTTGCCTCTTTATCCCTTACAGTTAAGTGGTGACTGGTACATTCAGAAGAATTTCTAGGTATTGAAAACCCTCCACTTGATATAAACTGAAGTTATGTAATGTCATATCAATTCTAGAAAATACAGTTCTCAGTATCTTAAAAAATGTCCCTATCAGACTACTTCACATGATTTGTTTCCCTCTGAGGAGAAAAGAGAGGACTAGAGAGGAGCATTTATGAAGAGTAATAGGATTACAAGAAAAAGCACTAAAATTACTTGAAATGAGAGAGAGAACTAGAGTTCATCTTTTCAGCCTTACAACTTGGACTATAAAGGCGAAGATTGTTTCAGAACTTCTTCAGTTAATTACATCTTAAAGGTTTCTTTGTTGTGACATAAATGCCAAAATCACCTTCATTTTTGCACCTTATCATTAATTTGGCTGCATAAAGTTAGAGAGTAATTTCTTTCTTTCTTTCTTTAGTTATTACTTTTAAAAAGACTTATATTTTTATTTTATTTTTAAAAAGATTTTATTTATTGAAGAGAGCATGCATGCACACATAAGCAGGGAGAGGGAGAGGAATAAGCAGGTTCCCTGTTAGGCAGGGAGCCCCAAATAGGGCTTGATCCCTGGATCCTGGGATCATGACCAAAGTGGAAGGCGGATGCTTAACTGACTGAGCTGCCCAGGCGCCCCTATATTTTTATTTTATTTTTAAAGATTTTATTTATTTATTTGTCAAAGAGAGAGAGAGCACAAGCCAGAGGAGTACCAAGTAGAGGGAGAAGCAGGCTCCCCGCTGAGCAGGGAGCCGACAATGGGACTTGATCCCAGGACCCTGGGATCAGGCATGACCTGTGCCAAAGGCACACGCTTAACCAACTGAGCCACCCAAGCATCCCTATATTTTTATTGTAATTCCAGTGTTGTTAACATACAATATTAAATTGGCTTCAGGTGTACAATGTAGTGATTCAGCAACTCTATACATTACTCAGTTAAGTGTACTCTTAATCCCCTTCATCTAGTTCACCCATCCCCGAACCCACCTCCCCTCTGGTAGTCGTCTGTTCTCTATAGTTAAGAGTCTGCTTTTTGTTTGTTAGAGGTTAGTTTTAGTAGTTATAAATATTCATCAGCAGAGCATAGGTGAGATTAAATATTATCATGGAGCCTAGCTGAACATTTTAGTTGCTAACTTTCTGGTTTTGGAAACTGAGACTTTGGTGTTAGTAGAATACTAAAAATGTGCATATGCTCCTATACTTTTTTTTTTTTTTTTTTTTTGAGTCATGGAGGGTAGCTGTGTCTTTAACCAAAAGAATCAGGACTTGACTGACTGTGTCAAGAGAAGAAATAACAATATGATTAATGATTATAATTGTAATATTAATAAAGTAATACTTTATAATGCTTGCTTTGTATTAGGCACCACCCTAAGCATTTTACACAGATATTAACTAATGTAATTACCCCATAGTGTAGGCACTATTATTCCCACTTTACAAATGAGGATACCTAAGCTTTTCTTTTTTTTTTTTTAAAGATTTTATTTATTTATTTGACAGAGATCACAAATAGGCAGAGAGGCAGGCAGAGAGAGAAGAGGAAGCAGGCTCCCTTCTGAGCAGAGAGCCCGATGCGGGGCTCAATGCTGGGCTCCATCCCAGGACCCTGTGATCATGACCTGAGCCGAAGGCAGAGGCTTTAACCCACTGAGCCAACCAGGCACCAGTTGTTACTTTTCTAAGGTCACACAGCTGCTAAGTTATAAGAGGCAGGATTCCAGTTCAGTCCATCTACATCCAGTGTCCTCTATATTGCTTCTTCCGGGAGGATACAAAGTCTCATTGTTTCATGTTTGCTAAGTAAGCTTATATGTGAACAATTCACTTTTATTGGAAAGATAGGACAGTATATTTTGAAAAACGAAAAATCATCAGTTAATATTGTTTTCGTATATCGCTTTCAAGCTCAGGGTTTTGTTTTTTCCTTTTTTTTTTTTAATCACTGTGTCTTATAGTTATTCTGCCATTTTTAACAGTGCTTTTATACATTATAGGAATTCAGCAAATACTGATGTACTGACTGATCTGCATATCACCAGATAGAAGCTTGCGTCTTTAACTAAGGGCACATTTATGACTTGACTTTTTATTTCAGGGTGGTGGTTTTCTTATATCTCATTTTAAAATATATTTTTCCTTCTAAGTATTAACTATAATTTTAATTGTAGGAATTTCAGAACAAATTTGGTATTTTAAAGTATCGTAAAATGTAGATATTTGTAACTGCATTTTATGTTTTGTTCCTCATATTTGGAGTTAATTAATTATATTTTAATAATCATGCAGCTCTTACTCAAGGAGAGGAATCGGGTTTCACAAAATTGTTTTCATCCTGGCAGCTGTCCTATAATTACCATAATACATTTCTACCATAAATATATTTTGAGTATCTAATAATTCCAAACTGTTATAGATTTTGGACCACTTGTTTAGGTCAAAGGATTTATGCTGGAAGGTATCTCCTAATACAGTTCAGTTGTAATGGATACAAACCTATTTAATAGCCATTCTCCTCAATTCTTTTCATGTGTTGACATGTTGTAGTTAAATTGTATCACTGCATTCTTTATTTTCCATTATGTAATCCTTGTACTCTTAACTGATTTAACTTTGTTTTAAATTAGCTTGGTATAATATGTCTTGATTGTAAACACAAGTTGTGAAAATAGAAGAAATGTTTAAAAGTCTTTTATGGGCACGTGGGTACCTCTCACAGTTAAGCATCTCTTTCTCACAGTTAAGCATCTGCCTTCAGCTCAGATCATGATCTCAGGGTCCTAGGATCCAGCCACCCTCCCCTCCCCGTCCCCAGGCTCCCTGCTCAGTGGGAAGTCTGCTTGTCCCCCGCTCTCTTCCCCCTGCTTGTGCAAGAGCTCGATATCTCTTTCTAAGTCTTTTAAAGTGACATTTTTAAGGCCATAATGAAGGAAATAATTTTCTTAAAGGTTCTCTGTTCACAGCCCTCTCTCTCTCTTCTGTGTTTTGACATGTCTCTGACTGTGAGCCATCATTTTTACTTTGACTCATTATTCCTTAAAACATTGAATTTTCTTTTTACTTTTTTCTGTTTTGTCTTTACCTGGTATTTTGTTTAATTTCTTTTTTTTTTTTTTTTTGCTTTTTCTTTTTTGGTTTGGCTTTAAAAATGTTTATTTCTGGGGTGCCTGGGTGGCTCAGTTAAGCATCTAACTCGATCTCACGCAGGTCTTGATCTCAGGGTCCAAAGTTCAAGCCCCACATTATAATTTTTCTTAAGGAATTTTCATTATATTCAAAAAATTTTCTAGATTTTATTTTTATATTAGATAATTAATATGAATTCTAAATAATGGACTTCTTAAAATTAACAGTTCTTTAAAATTCCTTTTCAAGGCCAGGAGACAAGCTTCTCAAGTCTTCACAGCTGAGAAGATTCCTTGAAGAATTAAGCATTTCAGTGATCATGGAATTTTACTTTATTTTCCAAATTCAGATATTAAAGTCCCTAATACAGCTTATGAACCTTAATTCTTTAAATACTCAACTTATAGTTTAATTTCTAAAACATCTAAATCATACCTCAAGTACCTCACTGTTTAGTAACTATTTCAATAAACTATTTTGTTTGCATTATGAGTTCTGTATTTCCTCATATCCATGTGTTAGAAACTGGTTTTGTATAGTAGTCCTATGTAATATTTATTGGGTCCTTCTGCTAGGTATCCTAGTATTTTTCCATTTTTAATTAGTGTAATCTTCAATTCTGTGAGACAGATTCTGTTAGTCCTGGAAGGAAGCTGAAGCTCTGCAAAGTTTATAATTTACCCAAGAAAATGATTGTAATCGAGGGTGTGAACCCAGGCCGTCTCACTTCCAAGCTTTTACTTTTGAGCATTCTGCTTTCTTTTGTTATAAAATGTATATAATGAAATTCCCTCATCACTTAGAAGTTGCCTTAATATTTAACAGGTATAGTTCTAAAAAGAGGGATTTGCTTTTGCTAAATATTTATAGTCTTACCCATGCAGTTGTGAATTAGAACCTATGTTTCACATGTCCTGTAGGAAACAAACTTTCAGATTCATGTTGGATGTGTCAAGTAAGGTTGCAGGCAGGAATCCTACTTTGGCCAATTTGAGCAGAAGGGAATTCATTGAAAGATCATCAGAAGCTCAGAGAATACACAGGTAACTAGGAAACTGTTCTGGAACAAAGGCAATTCTGGAGGCTAGAATGTGGTCTGATTTATAGTAGAACTATCAGGGTAGGAGCCAAGTCAACTGTCTGCTCAAAATTCAGATTCTAGAAAGGCCACATCTGATTGGCATAAGACTATGCCATGGGACAGAGGCAGTTTCTTGAAAGGAAATTAGGGTAGATAAGGAAATGGTATTATACAACAACAACAAAAAGCAACAGGATGAAAAAAGAACATACTTGAATAAGGTTTTATAAATATTAGCTACTCCATCAAATAGTAAAAGCTGCACTCCAAGAGTGAATAATACTGCCAGTTGGAAAATTCTGGAAATCATCTTTCCTAATACTTTATCTCTCAGAGAGGTAACCTATGTTATCTTGTTTCTACTTTAGATCTACTTTACAGATTTCTACTTTATCTTGTTTTGTGCCATCATTACCTTTTATCTAGATAATATAATCTCCTAACTGGTCTTCCTGTCTTGATCCTGTGTCAGTCAGTCTTCCACACATAGGCCAAATGTTTTGAAATACAGATGTGATTTTGTGACTTCCTAATTGAGCCTTCTTCATTGCTCCTGGATAAAGTCCAGACATTCCATACAACCTGGGCCCTGCTTACCTCTTCAGGCTCATCTCTCACCACCCTCAAAGTTCTACTTCCAGCCTAAACTCCTTTGCCAAAAAACAGTTGATGCTGCCTCTGACCCATCTCCCCATAGTTCTCTACCTCTTGGAAATGCTTTCTGCAAGGCTCATGTCTGGATTAAATGCACCTTGTAAGTATTTGATAGCAGTCTTTTTCAAAGTATAGACAATTCAGTAATCCGAGAATTGCCAGTCCATGACAAGATAATTCAGAAATCAGAATTGCTGTGATACTTTATTTCACAAAACAGTGGCATTGGATTAGAATTTTTATTTTTAAATTGGTATGGCACAGACTTTGGGAAACACTGTTCTATTGGTACCCTGTGACATTTACATCACAATACCTGCTAAGTTGCAATCTGTTCTGATTTTCTATTTCTCTTTTCATATTTACCTCCTTGAATGGATTCGGGAGCAATGTCTACCTTTTAATAGTAGTTTCAGAATGCCTGACACATAGAGGCCTTAAAAAAACCTTTTTTAATGAATGGAAATAATAACTAGTTTTAGAGAAACAGAAGTAGAAAAATAGTGGTCTGAAGTCTTTGGATATCCCAGCTAGCCATCTCTGTGCAGATCATTTTTCCCTAATCAGATCAAACCAATTTCCGTAGGATAGAGTCAGACTGAGAACTTTTTTTTTTTTTTTTTTTTTAGTTTTATTTGTCAGAGAGAACACAAGCAGGGGGAGCTGCAGACAGAGGGAGAAACAGGCTCCCTGCAGAGGAAAGAGCCGGATGCAGGATTGGATTCCAGGACTGAGAACATTTTTTAAGAAGTAACATGGAGGGACACCTGGGTGGCTCAGTTGTTAAGTATCTGCCTTCGGCTCAAGTCATTATCCCAGGGTCCTGGGATCCAGGCCCGCATCCAGTGTCAGGCTCCCTGCTTGGCGGCGAGCCTGCTTCTCTCCTTCTGCCTTCTGCCCCTAGTTCTGCTCATTCTCTCTGTCAAATAAATAAAATCTTAAGAAAAAAAAAAAAAAGTGACGAAAGTGTCAAAATTTTGAGTGCTCCCAGTCTCTGAGCAGGTGATAGAATTATAAATCCTCTCCCCAGCAAAACAAAAAACAAGCCCCCCCACAAGCTGTACACAAATACATACACAGTATTTGTGTACAGCTTCACAGACTGGTTAAAAATACATGCTCTGATTGAGGGTCTCTCAATAATTTTGGTCCCAGTACCTGCTGACAAATATTAAAGTCCCTAAGAAGATTTTGTGGATTACATCTTTCCATGAATGCCATATTAGAAATTAAACCTAAGACTTCTTTTTTTTTTAAAGAATGCACATTATTCTATTAGCTGTAGCCAACAGAACAGGAATGTGTTATTTAGCCTCTGGAAATTCCATTGAACGTCTTTCTAGAGGTACATATTAGTAGTTGCACATATGAAGTTCCAAACTGGACATTATCAAGGAATGATATTTTGTACATGAATAGTTGCCAATTTTATGTAATTCTGTACTACATACTATATATGTAAAATCAAAGGGTCCACACACAGTATATGTGTACCAGTCTCACACAAGGCTGGGCTGACACTATTCTTGGTCAGAATCATCGTCCTCATCTTCATCTTCCTCAGTTTCTCCCATTTCTTCTACAGGAAGAGCAGCTGCTTCCCGCGCAGCTCGGAAAACCTGTTCTTCTTCCACACTAGGATCATCCACTTCTGTAATTTCGGCCCCGCTGGGGTATTCTTGGTAAACTGGTGGTAGAGCTGGGGGTGTGTAGTTGTCTGGACTATATTTATGACCCCAGCCTATGTAGAAATTTTCAAACTTTCTATAAAATTTGAAAAGAAAGTTGATGATCATTATATCATTTTTCAGTGAGAAAAATTGATCCTTCTCTTCTGTAAAAGCTGATCACTCTCAGTGTCATGGTCCCATAATTTCAAAACATTACATTTTAAGTGCTAGGGATGAAATAGCCCTCAATGATTCTTTTACTACAGGACACACTACTGTGATCCAAACCGTTTAAGCTGGCTAAGAGGCAGGCCAAACTGTCAACATGTATGCTACACCTAGACCATCTTTAATTATTTAATTGCTATTTTCAGAAAAAACAAAACAACTAAATTAAACAGTTACTCTTCAGCATTAGGAAGAACTAAAAAGTTGCCAATTTAGCAAATTATTGGTATGGCAGATGGTGCTTGTGATTGGTTACAAACCTGTGTGTGGTTTTTCGGGCCCACATATACACGGTTGTCAGCTTTACCTGGAAGGCATCACAGGAAAACTGCTGTCACTGTGCCATACGTGATGCCCAGCCAGTGCATTGCAGTCTCTAAGGAAAGTTCTAGTCAAGGACTCTGACCCATCCGGCCTGCCATGCTCTTCGAATAGGTGAGTTCCTGGCACAGCTGCTTTCATTCCAGGTCTTACGGAGGCCTTCAGCAGAGGTCTTCATGTGCCTCTGCCAAGGCCTCCTTATGGAGTTTCAGAAGGGGAATACCTTAAAGACACTTCTCCCTACTCTCAGTACTCTGTGCTTTTTCACTTCTAGCCCTTCGCCCCACCCTCTGCCAGCTTCCTGGACCTTCCAGGCTATAAAACTGCAAAAACCTGGTATTTGGGACTCCTCAGTGAGATGACCTTCCATCAGTGTGCCATTCCAGGAAGAAAAATGGTACAGGAGCAGTCAGCGTTTTCTCCTCCTTATATTGTCATAGTAAATGATCAAAAGCTCAACTCACTTTTGGCTTGTGGCTATAATGGCAACTCTCACATTTGGCAGCTCAGCTCTCTTCCAGCTTAGCTGAGCTTCTGACACTGGGTTCTTAGATGAGAAATGGAAGCATAAGACAAATGGAAGTGTATGTTCTGGGTGAAGGACAAAAGGACATTGAGTACCCTCTTGATCCTAATTCTCTTGAAAGTGATAGCTTAAATAATACATATTTTAAATGACTTTTTATCAAGATAGCCAAGAAAAATTATGTGACATTCAAACTAAACACTGCATAGAACTACCTCCATCAATCCTAGAAAATGAGTAAGTCTATTGCTCAAATAATCAGAATAAAAACCATATTAGGACAGAAGTCTGAATTACTCTAGTGTTCTAAATTTGATGCTTCACTGTATAATATAGATGTTGTTTGACTGAATCTTACAGCACACACAGCTGACATGCCAAGATGAGTTACCCGCCTTTCCCCTTCCTGAGCATTCCTGGCACCAGACTTGGCTCCAAAAACACATCACTGGAAAACTGGTCCAGTGAGAAAACAGCTTAACAGATTGTGATGGCGTAGGTTCCCTGGGAGTGGTCAACTCAGCAACAGAAAGAAGCTCGTCCTAGGCAGTGACATTTTACTCACTATGGAATCTGGGGACTTTATCATCTGCCTCCAGCCTCTTGTTCTTTCTTTATCTCAGCCCCATTTCCTAAGCTGTGAAATGGGGGACCTCTCTCCCCAGAGCAGTGATAAGAACTCATGGGGAAGATGTAAGTACAAGTGCTGAACATGACTTCTGGCTCATGGGCTGGTCCTTCTTAGGTCTCTCTCCTCCTAACCCCTTACTCTGAGTAGACTGCCCATAATCTTTTTTTCTCTCCCATCCTGGTCTGGGATCTCACTCCAGATTATTGTGAGTGGCTGCCCTGAACAACCACCCACAGCAGCCTTGTCTCTTACTCTGGGATTACTCTAACTGCCTCACCCAGACTTGTGCTTCACCTGGAGAAGCGGGTAAGGAAGGGGGAAAAGAAAACAGAACATAACAACATTCCAGTGATAATTATAATTTCCAGCATTTAAATAATCCTGATAATGGCTTTGTATACTTACTTGCCATTGGAAAAGGCATATGCTCCAGGCCAAAGGTTGGATCTAAGAACTGCAATAGCATATTGAGGAATGAGAGTTGAGGACAGCCGTGTTGTCCAAGGTGGTATATTCTGGATTTCTGTAAACCAAAGAAAAATTCAAAAGCTTAACTCCTATTTTTAGTATATGTGCTGCCGAAGCGAGCACCAAAAGCTTAACTCCTGTATAGACAAGGATCTGCTATGCAACAGAGTTCTTTTTACAAATCTTAAAACACACACAGTTGACATATAAAGAAAAATTAAACATCAGCAGCTTAACATAAAGTCAGAAGGATAATTTATGAACCCTGTGGAACAACAAAATTTGATTATTTATATGCATGTATGTGTGCATGGGTGTGTCCATCTGTGCAACAGAAAAGTTTTATTAAGGGAGAGGAGAACTATGTGGTAAAGAGTATATTATTTAATGACCAAATAAAAGATCAAATTATTATTATGAGGGGCGCCTGGGTGGCTCAGTGGGTTAATGCCTCTGCCTTCAGCTCAGGTCATGATCCCGGGGTCCTGGGATCGAGCCCCGAATCGGGCTCTCTGCTCAGCGGGGAGCCTGCTCCCCCCTCTCTCTCTGTCTGCCTCTGCCTACTTGTGATCTCTGTCAAATAAAAAATAAATAAAATCTTTAAAAAAATTATTATTATGAAAGAGAACAAAGGTTACAAGCAAAACTGCTCCAAAACTGAATAGGAAGAAACAAGACTAGGAGGACAAGAGGATTTAAAAAACCCACAATACCTCACATGATATTTTACTGTAACTGTGTTATGTGTTTATGGCCTTAGATTTATGGTCTGCAGAATGCAAGACAAGAATGAGACACAAGACAGCTGTCAGCATTTCCAATAAGAGCTGCAGCCAATTTACTTTTCTTCCCTGCATCACTCTTTCACCCTCTGTCTGAGAAAGTTTCTGATGAGGCCAGCTATATTCTCTATTCCCCACTCTCCCAAAACACATGAAGGAGAAAGAGGATGAAATTTTGGCTCCTGTTCACTTTTAATAGGTTTCCAACTCCCAATTATTAACCATATAATATACACAGTATATCATATATACATGCACAAAAACAATATATATATAGTATAGTATATGTACATAAAAAATACACTACAGTATATATACTATATTATATATATAAAATATCTACATATGTATACATTATACATGGTATATATTATGTAGTTTGTGTGAAACTACCTAAATCTTCAGAGATTGGTGTCAAAAGAGGAGGCCCCACTTCCTGTTCCATATACTCAGGCTCTTCTCCTTTTTCTTCTTCTTTTTCTTCATCTTCCTCTTCCTCCTCCTCCTCACTTTTTTGTATGGGATTGAACCAATTACAGCGACCCTGGGAATGAGTATTGCAAGATTTAGTAATCTAGTGAGGACCTTAAAATATTGGACTATTTATTTGGATGAAAGAAATTATCTGCAGGAAGTCCTACTGTGTGGGAATTTAATCAATCACTTATGCATTCAACATCCCAAGTATGAGGTTTTTGATCTAGCTTATTTCAAGCAAAAAATGGTATAATTTATTCTGTAAATTTGCCAACTTCCTAAAGTTATAGAACAGTTATATTTTGAAATCAGCAAAATCTTAGTGGAAAAAAATAATGCACTTTATTAATTTCTAAGAAATAATTTATGGGAAAGTGGTAAGGTACTATTATTAGTAGCAATAACAAAATTTTTAGTGTGATAATAAAGTGAGGTTTCGGGTTATTTCTCATTTGAGTAACCCTTATCCAGAGACATAGAAAGTCCCTCTTCCATAGATCAAAGTATAATGATTTTCTACCTGCAGATGTGGCAGGATAGCTAGGTGATTAAGAGGATGGACACTGGATCCATTCTGCCCATTCACATGTGACTCTGTTGCCTATTAGCTATATTCCCCTTTTCACATTTTCTAAGCTTTCTGCCTTGATTTCCCCATCTGTAAAATCAAGATAATATTAGTCTTCTGTGCAGTTGTGAGGATTACATGAGATAATACCAGTTAAGTGCTATTAAGAGCACCTGGCAGAAGGGGTGCCAAATAAATGCTATACAGAACTACTTGTTTTCATTTTTGTTATAATAGTTTATTTTTCTTGGTATAAAAGTTCCATGTATTATAGAAATAGAATAAAAGAACTGTTCCCAAAATGGGAATGCACCTATCTATAGTTAACATATAAAATACAATTTCACAACACATGTCAATCTAAATCCTCACATAACTTGTCAAATTCTCCATAGAAATATTTATTTTATTTCTGTTTGGAAATAAGCATTTGTTCAAAGATCCCAGATCTCCATGACTTGGCAATTTCATAGTCCTCTGCACTTTTATTTTTTTTTTTGCACTTTTATTTGATTTCAATGGTTTCTTTGTCTAGGATCTGAAGAACTTTGTTTTGTATATATCTGTGCATTGTAGAGAGAATTTAATTAAAATTTGCTGATTGGCTGATAGATTGAGAACCGAAAAACCCCTACCTGAGAGAGAATGTGTTGCACATGATGAACCCAATTGGAAAGGGATTCCACGAGATCGATCACTTGGATGCCTTCAAAATCAGGGTTTTCTTCAAAGCTGTCTCGCCGGCCTTCTACCTCTTCCTCCTCCTCTCCTTCCTCTTCACCAAACTGATAGAATCCCAGAGGGCTGACGTGGGTCCCTGCTGAAATTCTGGCAATTTGTGCTCGTAAGTAATTGCTCTCATTTCCTGGGAAAGGTGGGTAGCTTACAATGGGAGTCTCTAAACGCCCAGTGAAAAATTTCTTGATCTTTCTTGCAGTAACAATTTGTGCAGGTGTAACCGATGGTAACTTCACCCATGGTCCTCCTGGTTCATTGCACACAAAATACACGTATTTGTTGGCCCCTGTTCTACTTTCTTCTTTTGGTATAACCTGTGGGGTCTTGTAAAATGTCCTTGGTAATTCATCTTCATCATTTTCCTCAGCGTCGCTGTCTCCGTCATCCCTCTCTTCATTTACATCTTCATCTTCTACGTCTTCTTCATCTTCTCCCTCACGGAATTCTACTTCAGCTACAATATAATTCATTTCCAGACCCAAGATCTTGCCCCAGAAGCGGCATCTTTGGATGGGATGGGTGTCAGTAAGCTGCTTGAGGGCAAGAAATATGCGATAAGTCTCATCTGTGCCCAAACCAACTCCAGCTTGTTCAAAATAGAAAGCTGACTCCATTACATTTGGGAGAGAGTTTTCTGCCTAGGGATAGAAACGCTGTGGTTAATGTTAGAAACTACTTGCTTCCTTTTTCCTTTTTCAACATCTTGGTATTAGCTCTGCTTTCTCTCTCCATGATGTCTTTGACATTTCTTGCAAGGTTAGATCTGATAATTCCTGTATTCCAATTTTTCTCTCATTACCTATAAATGTAACTTCTAAACCATTGTGTCTTATACTTACCGATATAATAGTTGCCTTGTTGTATGTGTGTATCTTAAGGATAATTTAATAGCTATTATGAATAATAAAAATGGAGCATCTTTTTATAAAAAATATTTAAGTGGTCATAATAAAATATAATCTAACTCCCTATACATATTTAGAGAAAGTATATATATGCTTGTACATATTACCATAGTTTCCTTAGTAACAAATATTATGTACATATGATAAAATACATGATGAATAAAAATCAATATGGCCCTCTATATAGGGTATTATATAGGATAAAAGGAAGATATAATAAAATAAGTGCTCAGACATGACTTCTCTCAAAAACATAGTTTAGTCAGGTGTTTGCCCCTGCTTATAATAAATGCTTTTGGAAGCATAAGGAAGAAAATAAAAATGTTTCTATAAGGGAAATAGAAGTGAAAAAGCAAAGTCTCAAGTGGACACTAAGAAAACATCTGTGAGAAAGCAGAGATTAACCTTAAGTAGGATAGGGATCACTTACAAATTTTAGATACATTTAGACAAATTTTAGACCTTGAGGAGAGAAAAACTGAGAGCACTTTGCTGTTCTTAAAGTGATCTGCTCTTGTTTATATTATAATGTTGGTGTCAAAATAAGCACGATGACTGTTTACAATCCTCATCTCTTTCATGTTTGGCATTTGTTGCACCCCTCAGTTTTTTTTTCTTTTTTTTTCTTTTTTTTTTTTTAACTTGACTGTAGTAGACACACAATGTTACATTTGTTCCAGGTGTACCCATAGTGATTGGACAAGTTTATACATCTGCTGTGCTCACCACAAGTGTAGCTACCATCTGTCCCCATATGACAGCATTACAATATCATTGACTGTATTCCCTATGCTGTGTCTTTCATTTCTGTGACATTCATTTCAAAACTGGAAGCCTGTATCTCCCACTCTCCTTCACCATTTTGCCCTTTCCCCTTTTCTAGAAGCATTTTGGTGCTTCTAGACTTTGCAGGGAAGGGAGGTGTCTAATTCTAACTAGGAGTCCATGCTCAGGTTTCCCAGCCAGGTTTGTATCCACTCCTGAGATGGGAAGTAGCAGCCTGCCAGACCCAGAGGGCCTCTACCCTCAAAGAGGAAGATGATCCTGGAAACAAGGCTGGTCCAGGTCTGAAGTGTTACTAAATTGAAAAAAAATTTTTTTTGAAAAAAAAAAAAAAAAGCTTCAACAGCTTTTGAAGTATCTTCTATTTCATTGTATTTTTTTTTTTGAACTTGCCACAGTGGTAGAAAAATCTTTTGCTGAAGTGATTTTGATGATTTTTTTGTTCTATCTTGTTTACAAAAGGAAAAGAAATATACACACTTTGAATTTTGTGACTTTGTGAAGGTTTCTTCACAATATCACCTGCTCCTTCTGAGTACTCTGTAACCCACTGTGTCAGGTTGGTCTCCCCACAAAGGTTGTGGAGCCCTAGAAGATGAACCTCCTGTCTAGATCCCTACCCGCCTATGTTTTTCTTGACTGAACTCTCCACCTGTTTCTGAAAACATCTTATACCAAACATCAAATTTGAAAGTATACAGACAAATTTTAAGTGGTCTAGTGGTAACAAAACATGGAAGCTCAGTAGATGTATAGTATAAATCACTTGGTAGTATAAATTACAAGCATGTGGACATTCAGGAAACATAATACTTGATGCTATTTTTTAAATATTTGGAGCAAAAATTCCTGTGGTACAACTAATTTTATTCTTTCATGATAGCTTTCTATCTCTAGCACCTATCTCTGTAAATATTTTCAACACTTTGTCTATAGTGATTAAATGAAATATTTTATCCCTCTCCTCTTGTATGATGTCCCATTGATGTAATATGCATAATATCAAGACATAATATGAGGAAGTTGCCTTGGAAAAGAATCCAAATAACATAAAGATACTTCTAGTATCTCTAGTTAATTAAAGGGGCAGATAGGCAACTTGTTTTAAAGCCCAACTTTTAACTATCTGACATTAATTCATTCATTCAATAAATATTTAATAAGGAACAACTTTAGACCCACATCTACACCAGGTACTTTGGAGAATATAAAAGATGAAGGAATCATTTTCTTTGATATCAAGGAGCTGAATCCCACAAACATATAACAAACAACCAAGCCTATGAAATATTAAACACAATGTGAAAAAATAAGAAACTCTAAACAAGGAAATGAATGGTGCAAAATGAGGTTGCAAACACTGTTTAGGAAACTACATAAGGTAGTCCATAAGAATTTCAAGCCACACCCACTCATCTCAAATAAAACCCTAGGATGAAACTATTCAAATTGATAGCCATGACTTACTATTTCATCTTCCAGTTCTTGGTCGACTCCTTCCAAATTTCCCTGGAGAAAAAGAGCCTTTTGCTTCTCTGCTGTTTCATATATTGGAAGCATCTCATTCTCATTTTGGAATGTATCTAATTTTTTCCTAAAATGTGCCATCTTCACATCTTGGCTGATACTTTCAATGATGTCCACAGCATTTTCAGGACGCTCATCTAAGACCTTGGTTAGCATATTAGAAAGATGTTCATATCTACCCAAAAAGAGAAAATTCTAGATAATATCCATGTCAAACAGCCTTTGAAGAAGCATTACATGCAGACTCAATTAGTTGGTTTCTAGGAAACTTCAACAACTCAAAGCCTTCAGAAATTTTAAGTGGAGAAACACAGTAACTGCATCACTGCCACAAAGAACCTACCCTAGAATTTCCCTTAGGAAATGCCTTCAATGTGATATGAATATTTAACTTACTAAAAAAAAAATATTACAGCAAGTAGATTTTTTTATTTGCTCCAACAGAGGCCATACATGCCATTAGATGGAGGACTCCAAGTCCAAATTTTCATTTTGTTTTTCAGATTTTAATATAATGTCTGCATTTGCTTTGTTTATAGTTCTTCCATCAAGATATTGTATCAGTGTTTTTAAAGAATTCCAAACCTGAAAATGCCTCTGTGTCAAAATGTAAAATATAATTATTAGATTTTAATGCTTTTAAATTATACAGTTATATTTAAATTATACAGTTATAGCTTTTAACTTGGAAGTTTTAATAATTTGTTTTAATAGAATGGCAGAAAAGGAGGAAGTAATTCTTTTTGTAGACTTTTTATTCACCAGAGTAAAACCAATATCAGATCTTGTATTTTAATAAAAGACTTTTAATTACAACAAAAAAATATTTTTCATGGCTGTCAAATCAGATATGCATATAAGAGTGTTGAAGTCATCTGTTACGGAGCAGTTTTGTTTTGTTTTTGTTTTTGTTCTTACTGAGCAGTTTTTAAAGGCAGGCTGTAAAGTACTTAGAAGATAATAGTGAATATTCTAGAAAATATTAATTTATGACCTCAGAGACTTAGCATTTAGAAATAAAATAAAATTTAGATATTTAAGTAATATCAGTTACAAAATAATTCAGTGAAGAAAATTCTTCCGTTTTGATATTTTGTGTCAGTTTTAAATTGTTAGTGAACTCTCAAGTATTTATAATGAGCTTTTCCGGGATTTTAACACAATTTGTAAATTCATGCTTATTATCTAACCCAGAGAATTATGACAGTAAGTTTATATGACAAATTCAAGCAGAATCCACTACTGAGTATAAATCACATCATTGAAGCTTAGTGAATTGTAGTTTAAAACAGGACCTTAGAAATAATCTTTTGAATTGTCAATCTCAGGTTTTCTGGAAGATTTCTAACATCAAATATTAGTTTTAAAATTAAAACTAATTATCGTGTGAAAATTATTGTGACTAATTCTACTTTGCCCCAGACTGAGGGGTTTTTTAGAATGCAGAACACCCAGTGCTCAAATCAGGACAGTTCTGGGTGCCTGAGATAGTGGGTCACCCCCACACTGGCCGTTGCTCGGGGGAGAGCTCAAAATCAAGCCAGACAAGTACCAGGATGCCCAGATGAGACGCCATGAACTCCCTATCACTAGTAGACAATTGCTTTTTATAAGCACCTTGGAGAGATGCTTGGACTTCACTATCTTCATGATCTCTTTTAAACCCAAGATTCCGTAATTCCTAGGTTTTATTTCTGTGTGCCAAGGGTCTTTAAAGAAGTTAAAAGAATCCCCACCAAAGACCTATTTTGAATTCTGTGTTGCGAAGAGTTATTAAACCGCTAACTCTCCTACTCACGCAGACTGTTCAAATATGTTTCCATTCACCCACAGAAACACAATCTCACACAAAGATACACCCCCTTTTCCTTGCCAACCGCCCCCTCCTTTTTCCCTTTAAGACTTACAGATTTAAGCCAGACTTGCTGCTGGTCTTCAGCAGGTAAGCCTTAGCACTCTGAATGGCAATCTCAAGCAGGCTGGGGGCCCCTGCAGAGACCCCAGACTCAGTGACACCCAGTTCATAGTTACTGTTTGAGTCTTCCTCCTGAAAGATGTTAAATCTCAGCTCTTTTTGTTTAGAGTTGTTATCGCTCACGTCTTCTGGTCCATACAGGTGACGTTCGGTTTTCTGAGACTGTTGAAAAGTGTCTCCCTCTGACTGGCATGTTTGAGGAGCAGTCGATTCTCCTTGATCAGATGATTGTTCCAAATGGTGAGAGCGAGGTGTCTCAGCTTTGGGATTCACATCAGTGGTTTTGTATGACTGCCACGGGGCCTCAAGCTGCTGTCGGGCCAGAGCCAGCGTAGAAGGAATGAAAGAAGCCTCCCGAGCAGGGGAAGGGGGAGATGGTGCACCTGGTCCCGTGACGTCATCCAGAGGAGGGCTGGCTCTAGACTGCGGGCTCTGCGGAGGGCTGCTTCTCGGCTGGGGTCCAGTTTCCGGCTCGGATTCCAGGGGCTCAAATGACCCAGACTCGGGATCTTGGGAAGAAGCTGCTCTTTCTTCCCATGGCCGTCCTGCTTCCCCCGGTTCCTGGTTTTTGTCTTGCTTCGTGGATGTCAAATCTTCCATGGAAGGAGTCAAGAAAAACGAAGTTCTGGATCGGGCCGGGGGTGCGGTGCAGATATAGAAAGAGGCAGGGTAGCCGCTTTGCTGAGGTCCGCTAAGCGATTTCTGGGCGCTAGCGGCTCCGCAAGTTGCAGCGTCCTATCTCCATAGCAACCCCAGGCATGGTTTCCTCAGAGAGAAACTACGCACATCAGTTGCCGGGATTCTAGGGGGGAGACCAAGTGAAATGAAAACCCTAGGTTTGTGATTTGGTGAAGCTTCTGCTCCTCTTCCTGCCGCAGCCAATCTGACCTGCAGTCTTGTTTGGAAACCTGAGAACTGGTCCCGCGCCGCGGATACAAAATAACAAAGGAGGAGGAGCGGCGGAGCGGCGATCCAGCGCGGGAGAACCTTCAGGGTCTGATAGTTTGATTCACGTTGCTCGGAAAGGGGTGATTCGGCATTAGTAGAGAAATAATGCATTTACAGAGTGAGCGAGCGAGCGAGTGAGTGGTGTGTGTTTGTGTGTGTGTGTGTGTGTGTGTGTGTGTGTGCGCGCGGTGCGACAGAAAGAGACACAGACCTTGGAAATCCCGAGATGCAGGTGCGAATGAGAAGCCAGTGTACAGACCAGGAACGTCCAAGACTCACACTTAGAGGGCAAAGATGTCTCATCTGCGCCATCCAAACTCGAGAGACTTTTGGAGGATAAACAAGAAGTCCTGATTTTTATTCTTCCCCTCTTAGGGAATATGCCAAATGAGTAGGCAGCATTATTACCTTGAAAGTGAAGGCAGGGAGGGTATGTGCTATGGTGAGTGCTGTGAAGTGTGTAAACCTGGAGATTCACGGATCTGTACCCCTAGGGCTAATAATACATTATATGTTTATTAAAAAATAAAAAAATGTATAAAAAAAGAAAGTGAAGGCAATGTAGAAGGTTATGTTACATAAATAATACAGCTCATGGGTTACCTGTTTTCTAATGATTGAAATTCAAATTAACCCTAAAACTACATTGTCATAATATAATCCCTCTTTGATAATATAAGTGTGAATTCATAATTCTGCAATATTTAAGGTCATGACTATGGCAATGACTATGACTTGATTCAGATTTTTCAGTCTCCAACTTGAAGAAGGTATAAAGGATGGGACATATATGGTCTGGACTATAAACTGAATATTCATTAGTCTTTAATGTTCATTTGTTCTGTATCTTTCTTTTTAAATAAATGAATACTTGGTTTTTGATACTTTACATTGATGCAACTTCCAATTAGTAAGATGTTGGTCATTACTTTTAACTTCATGGAAGAACATAATCCTTAGCTCTTGCCCACTCCCAATTTGGTGGGAGAATTTCAGAGCTCTTCCATAAATCTGTGTACCCTTACCCTTCACAAAATATATGTGTCTGTGCACACAAAATGTTTCATATAATTTCTGCTGGTTCAGGTACTCCTTGAAGTCAAACTCTCCAGATTAGAATGCTTGGAATAGACTCAAAAATGAAAGAAAAACTAGAGTGATATATTAGGGGAGAAGGGCAACTGAAAAGAATGACCCAAGGAAATGTCCATTAGTTTTCCTGCTTTATTTCCAGCCCAAACAGCTACCTAGACTCTGACTCTAGTAATCCTAAAGTTGCTTCTCGTTCTTAGAATAACTATCAAAGTTCCTGGCCTACTTACCCCTCCATTTTCATCTGGAGCGGCTCTCCCTTCTGGATTGGCAATCCAATCACCCTGATTTTTCTCTCACTCACTGAAATGTTCCATATTCCTTCTTACCTCAGAGCAATTGCACATCCTATTTCTTTTGCCTGAAAAGTTTCCCCCTGTTCCACACCAGTGCCAGAGCAGAGAAAGGCTTTACGGTCAAAGCTAAATATCTTCTGAAGTTTCTGGAGCTTCCTCATGGAATGTCTCAGACCCTTTAGAAATCATTGCAAAATGCTGAGTGACCATTACCTGGGTGGTATCCTTATGACATTGAGTGATAGAGAGGACACAAAGTTTTACAATGATAAAAATTTCAATAATAATGATCAAAATGCTGATTCCAAATTGGAGGATGGACCTAAACCAGGAAGCAATTCCTGAGGGCAGCCAGCTAAAAAGAATCAGTGGACACTGCATTTTGCCACTTAGATTGCACCTGGATTTTATCTAGTTCTGTTTCTACCTGATCAGAGCTGTTTGCCCAAGTACAACCGGAGGTGTTTATCCCAGAGCAAACCCCACGTTGTTCAGCTCAGAGGGAACCAAAACAATTCTATTAACAAATATAACTTGTACAAGGAAGTCCAAAGATTTTTCTTGGATGCCTATTGTTTTAGCAACAGATTTAGTGATAGCCCTCAGGATTTTAGAGAGATTACTGCCTGTATATTCATTTATGGCAGCAAGTACCCAAGGAAAAGTAATCTGCCAAACCTGGTAGCTTTGCTGGGGTTGACACCAGCAGTCACTGATCACCCTTGACCGTGTGCAGCCAGTGTCACACTGGAGTCTCTGAAGTAAATTTAAAGGTGATGCCCAATGCTATGTTTCTGATTGATTATATAAGTGAAATGGGTGTGACCAATAATCCAATTGCACAACCTTTACTTTGACAGGGACTTAAACAGCATGTTCCCCGTACATCCTTTTTTTTTTTTTAAGATTTTATTTATTTACTTGACAGAGATCACAAGTAGGCAGAGACACAGGCAAAGAGAGGGAGAGGAAGCAGAGAGCCTGATGTGGGGCTCCATCCCAGGACCCTGAGACCATGACCTGAGCTGAAGGCAGAGGCTTTTAACCCACTGAGCCACCCAGGCGCCCCCTGCCCCCGTACGTCCTTTTGCTAAACACTAGTAAAAATATACCCTGAGGAAGCACACATTATTGAGTCATTATACCTTGTAGTTCAGTCAATAAGGTGGACATGTTTTAATAGGGAAATTAACTGAAGAAAGGAAATAAGGTGTAACAGTACTTTAAAAATACCAATAATCTGAGCATGTCAGACATGTTGAGTAATCAAAAGCCAAAGAGTTCACTGGCATTGTAAAGCAGGTCTAATGTGAAATGGATTAAGAACAGAGTCAAGGGGTGCCTGGGTGGCTCAGTGGGTTAAGCCTCTGCCTTCGGCTCAGGTCATGATCTCAGGGTCTTGGGATCGAGCCCCGCGTCGGGCTCTCTGCTCAGCAGGGAGTTTGCTTCCCCCTCTCTCTCTGCCTGCCCCTCTGCCTGCTTGTGATCTCTCTCTCTCTGTCAAATAAATAAATAAAATCTTAAAAAAAAAAAAAAGAACAGAGTCAAAATAATGCTCATGATCATACAAGCCTGGTCCAGAGTCTTGAGTTAGCCGCCCATGTTAGATGCCATCTTCATTTTCCCAGTCAATTTGGGTCAGAGATCTCCAGCATCTGTACAGTGCCAGATGGCAGGTGGAGCTATGAGCCCTGTACCCAAGGCTCGAGTCCCTGACATTTGCCTGCCATTTGGGCAATGAGTGAGGAGGACCTGACACAGGTTGTTCCAAAGAGATTCTAAGGCAGTTATTGTTCTGACTGATTTCAAATCACAAGGGTGGGAGAAAATTAGAAATGTTAGCTTGGAGAATCAAAGCCAGATATCTGAAGAAACTAGAATAATTCAGGTTCCAGTCCAGCTTACAGATATATAACAAAACCTCAATGACAATTAATAGGACTGGAATCTAATATAGACAAAGGTACAAACATAAGTTCTCTCTCGACAATTACCCCAATTTTTTAAAATCAAAGTTCATGAAAAAACTAATCTGTTTAAGCTTGGCTTGATTATTTATATAAAAGCAGCAAAAATAGTGATTGGCTATATAAACTTTTTAAAAGATTGCTTTGTTGGAACTTTGCTAGCACAGTACTAGGCCAATTTTTGCTTGCAGTTCTTTAAAGCTGTCTGGTCATATCTGAGTCTATGTACCTATCTCGCAAACACTAATGTTTTAGTCAAAGCCTTGGCAAGGTAGCCAATATTTTAAAAATTGTGTCCTTTGACAAGGGGAACAACTTCTCACTGAATTTATGTAAACAGTAAACGTTGAATTCTAGAGGGATCAGGTAGAGAGGAAAAGATAAATGTTTCATCTTTGCTTACAAAGGTTTATCTTACCAAATTGTTGAAAGCTTAAGAGAGAAGATTTCCCTAAATCTGGAAAAAAGAAAGAAATAAGTAACACTTTAGACAAAAAGTTGTGAAAATTATAACCCACATTCATCAGCTCGTTAATTACAAGTCTTACATAATTCATACTTGTTCTGTTTGAGTATAATTTTTTCATTTGTTTTGTTGACCTTGCCTATCAACAGTGATAATTTTAAGATATTTGTAAGGTTTTCATTAAGTCTTATGTAATTTTCCCAATGAAGTGGGCATCTGGATATTGTGGAAGGTATGCCCTTAATGGGAAGCACATCAACATTTTGATAATCCATTGTAAGTGGCAGCTGAATGAAGTCCAGCTATGGATGTTCAAAAAGTCCAGAATAAGGAGGTCTGAGGCCTCTGAAGACCAAGTTAGTCTTTCTTAAATGCACTAAGGTGGGTCAAAGAATACAAAAACCAAAAATGGTTTTGCCAGGGAGCTAGGAAGGACCAAGTGGCCATCTTGGGTTTCCCATAGCCCTGACTGTTAATTTCCGTGATTCAGGAGCAGACTGTTGTCATGTTACAAGTCATCAGGATGGCAAGAATGTGGTAATGAGGGGCCATTTTTTGTAGAAGCAGAATATCCATCAACACATGTACCGCAATCTTTATAGATTTTATTGTCCATTGTTAAGGATCTAAAGAGAATTCACTGCAATGGAATTGACAAGAAAGTTTGGTTATTTTTGAGAACACTATATTTTGAGATAATAACTAGAATTACAAGTGATAAGTTGATTTGGGGGATCTTGTTAAAAATATTCAAAAGGTGGGGCATCTGAGTAGCTCAGTCTGTTAAGTGGCTGCCTAAGGCTGGGGTCATGATCTAAGGGTCCTGGGATTGAGCCCCGCATAGGGCTCCCTGCTCAGCAGAGAGCTTGCTTCTTCCTCTTCCTCTGCCTGCCTCTCTGCCTACTTGTGCTCTCTCTCTATCTCTCTGTCAAATAAATAAAATATTTTAAAAAAAATAAAAAATAAAAAAATATTCAAAAGGCTTTAAGATACTTGGTCAGATAGGATCATAAGTCATTGTGAAACAATACTCAGTTATCCACTTAACCATGGTGACAATTAAGGACTTTGCAGGCAAATAGATAAAATTAATGTAGTTACAGGAACCTTAACTCTTTCAGTAGTAAAGCCTCAGGGACTTCTCAGGACTTTCTATTAGTGGATGGACTCTAATACTTTGGGAACCGATGACCCCTGGCCAAAATTACTTATTTCAGTGTACCCACTTTCAGTGGAGATCTGAAGTCCCAGGGGAAACCTGCTGGACTGCCTTTGCCCAAGAGGGTGAGAATTCCTTTCTTGGCTTTTGGAGGGATCCTTCTCTCCTTCTTATTTCTATTTTTGGTCCTTTGGCAGGTAACCCTAGTACCCCACAGACAACTGAAGTTCTCTGGCCAGGGCTTCTCTCCAGTTTGGTTGGAAGGTCTAAGGGTCAACAGGTCAGACTAGCCATGCCCATGAGAGTGAAAGACCTCTTTCCTCTAACTTTTCCCACTCTGTTTCCTCTGAGGTCTCTGTTCCCAATGTGTGGCGTAGTTGGCAACAACAGCTCATCCTGGGTAAATCCACACTTTAGTTGGGACCCTTTCCCAATGTAGGCTAACTCTCAGCTACCTTGCTTTTTGGTGGGATGCCCCTTTGAGAATTGGCAGCCAGTCTTTCTCACTATGGGCCAAAGCCCCTCTATTCCTTCTGACTTTGCCCTTGTGTGCATTTTTTAAAATGGGAACAAATTTAACCCCAAAAGACTAAGAAAAAAATGTCCCATCTTTTTATATCATGTTTCCTGGCCTCAGTACAAACACTTAGATCAAGAGGTATGGCCCCTCCACGGAACCTACTCTTATAATACTACTTGCCAGCTTGACCCCTTTTGCTGGAGTTCCTCCAAATGGTTAGAGATCCCATAAATGCAAGCCTTCATGGCATTGTCCCCCAAATCCTGACCTCCACAAAAATTAGAATGTGTCTTGTTCCATTTCACAGCACATCTGACCCTGAAGACATTCTAGATGACCCCTCTTTTTTCCCACCCTGTCATCCTTCCCCCACCCCTGAAGGCCCAGGTTCTCCTGTGGACTTAAACTGCCCACTTTCAATTTCCCCACGGGTACCCCCGCTAAAAATTGACAGCGGGGAACAAACTGGTTGACTTTTAGTGGACACAGATGCAACGTAATCAGTATCCAATCTTCACAGTGATTTCACCAAATAGCTTCCATCTCAAGAAACCACTTTGTTTGCTCACGCATAAGAAGTAACTCCTCACCCATTCAAGTTTGATCACAAGATTGCAGCAACTCAATCACATCTTCAGTCTCCACTTCCAATTCTGGCTCTACAGATCTTTAATTTGTAAAAAGTATGGAACCTGCAAAAACACACAAAAGTGAAATGCAATTAGATGAGTATGCCTGTAACTGCTAGTGGAACATTAAAGAGGTAATAAACAGGGAGGACAGGGAATCTGGATGGCAGAGGGCTTGGGATGGAGCAGTGTTGTTAGAATATATGAAAAATTGGCATTCATTTATATATGCACTTAAAAAATTTCTGCCTCTCTTCCTCTATCATTAATAATATAATTGGTGCTCATCATTTTTGTTCATTTCATGGAAATTTATACACAGCCAAATTTTTATAATATTGACATCAGGCATGTGGCTAATGACATAGATCTGCCATTCAGGTGTCACTAGGTCATTTCAGTGACCTAAATACCTTCTATATCCCTCTTATTTAACCCTCCATCTTTTCCAAACCCTGGTAATTTTTGCTGTCTCCATGGTTTTTTTCTTTTCCAAAACATCATATAGTTGTGATCGTATAGGATGTAGCTATTTCAAATTGGTTTCTTTCACTGAGTACCATAGACTAGGTTTCCTGCATGTATATTCATGACTTGATAGTTCTTTTTAGCACTAAATAATATTCCATTATTGTCTGGGTGTACCATAGTTTATTTATTCACTTACCTACTGAAAGATTTCTCGTGTTCAAGATTTCCAAGTTCTGGCAATTATGGACAAAGCTGCTGTAAACATCCATGTGCAGGTTTTTCTGTGGAGAGAAGTTGCCAGCACGTTTGGGTAAATACCAAGGAGCATAACTGCTGGATCCTAAGGTAAGAGTATGTTTACTTTTGTAAGAAATCACCAACTGTCTTCCCAAGTGCCATTTTGCATTCTCACCAGCAATGAATAGAAGTTCCTATTGCTCCACATCCTGGCCAGTGATGGGTATTGTTAGTGTTCTCATTCTGACTATTCCATTAGGTGTGTAGTGGCATTTCATTTTTTTAATTTGTAATTCTCTGATGACACATGATGTGGGGCATCTTTCCACAGCTTGTTTTTATTTTTTATTTTTTTTAAGATTTCATTTATTTATTTGACAGAGAGAAATCACAAGTAGGCAGAGAGGCAGGCAGAGAGGGGTGGGGGGAGAAGGCTCCCTGCTGAGCAGAGAGCCTGATACGGGACTTGATCCCAGGACCCTGAGATTCTACCTGAGCCGAAGGTAGACACTTAACAACTGAGCTACCGCAGTGCCCCTCCACAGCTTATTTTTTTTAAAAATTGAGTTGTTTGTTTTCTTATTATTGAGTTCTGAGACTTATTTGTATATTTTGGATAACTGTCCTTTATTAGATATGTCTTTTGCAAATGTTTTCTCCAAGTCTTTGCCTTGTCTTTTTCATTCTCTTGACAGTGTCAGGTCACAGATTTTTAATTTTAATCCAGTCCACCTTATCAATTATTTCCTTCGTAGACTGTAACTTTGGTATTTTAATCTTAAAAGTCAGGACAAAACCCAGGTCATCTAAGTTTTCTCCTATGTTACCTTCTAGGAGTTTTATTATTTTAAGTTTTACTTTTAAGTCTATGGCCCATTTTTAAGTTAATTTTTGTGAAGGATGTGAGGTTTATGTCTAGATTCTTTCTTTCTTTCTTCCTTCCTTTTTTTTTTTTTTTTACATGTGGGTGTGCAGGTGTCCCAGCACCATTTGTTGAGAAAAATGACCTTCTGTATTATTGTCTTCTCTTGGGTCAAATATCACTTGCTTATATTTATGTGGGACTATTTCTAGGCTTGCTATTCTATTCTGTTGATGGATTATTTTCTTCTTTTACCAATACTACTACACTGTTTTGATACTATAGCTTTCTAGTAAGTCTTAAAGTCAGGTAATGTCAGTCCTCCTATTTTATTCTACTCTTTTGATAGTGTTGGCTATTCTGGGTCTTTTACTTCTCCATATAAACTTTAGAATTAACTTATCAGTATCCACACAATGCTTGTAAGCTAACATTGGTAAAAGTCTGTGGTAAGAATTTCAGGACACCATGTGGTCAAATAAGTGGTATTTATTAGTAGTAATATTGTTATTATTAATACATATTATCAATACCTTAAGATCTTAATCTTATTTTGAATTTTGTATTTGGAGACACTCTCTTAAATACTTATACCTGATTACTTTAATGACATAAATTGTTATTATTTCAGCATTCTCACTTTTCTTTCTTTTATAGACCTACTAAAAGTAATGTCTTTTTCTAAGACACAATTTGATTATTCAGGATACTTAAAAGTAGTTCTGAACATAAAAAAAATTCAGTCATAATAAACACTTAACTGGTACAGGTATAATGTGAAAAAAATTAGAGCACATACAATTTGAAATCCATTAACCAAATAGGACTATTACAATAGTGCATATATCTTTTTTTAATTGATTAATTTTTTTAGGGAGAGAGTTGCAAGCAGTGGGGAGGGGCAGAGAGAAAAAGAAAATCCTAAGCAGACTCCGCACCCAGTGTGGAGCCCCATGTGGGGCTCAATCTCACGACCTGACCATGACCTGAGCTGAAATCAAGATTCAGACACTAACCAACTGGGCCTCACAAGTACCCCAAAAATGCATATCTCTAAGCCAATTGGTAAAAATGCATAAACTTATTTAAAATGGAAAAAACATTTTCCCCCATCTAACTTATCTTTTTTATAAGCTAGGAGTGAATATGTGTCTTTTTGTTTTGTTTTTCTCTGTTTTGAGGGGGGAGGGGGAAAATATGTTTTTATGAATATATTTTTTAAAGAAAACAAATGGGATATTAGGTACTGTTCTATAACTTACTTTTTTTTACATGTAATAATCATTTAACACCTTTCTAAATTTTGAACATATGTGTATGTGTATATATGCACATATATTTTTTATTAAATAACTCCATAGTCTATTGTAATAGCTCTGGAGCAAGACTTAGTTTTCAATTTCTTATTTTTAAAACAATGTAACACTAAATATTCTCCTGAAGCTGTATCTGTTTAGTTCTTGAGGTAGATATTATGTGTTTGTGTGTGTTTACATATATGCTATAAATTTCTAAATGTGAAATTTTTCAGTCGGCAGTTATGCATATTTAAGTTTTTAACTTGTATTGTTAAATGACAATTAACTTATAATCTCCCATAATTATTAAATTTTTAAGATGAAAAATCTAGGCCAGCATTATAATTGGTGAATTATTTCAGTTGTATAGATATGAAAGGATAATTCTAATACTTTAATCTCAATAAGATAGCCAGTTAAATAATATCTTACCTAAAATATTTTTGTGTAAAGAATTTTCTGTTCAATTATATTTATAAGTGCTTCATTTTTCAGTTAAACTTTCATATAGAGAAGTAGCAAACCGACAACTTTAAAATATATTAAAAATCATATTTAGAAGTTATATATAAATTACCTTGATATGTCAAAGAAAATGAGATGAAGATACAAGCAAATACTATGTCTCAGTATTTTGGCCATTCAGAACAAATTTGTATTTATGTGTGTGCCATCTGATATCCTCTTTATGACTTAGCACTTAGATAAAGCACATAAGTATCAAATGAACCATTTAAAATTGGAAATTACTGAATGGGAGAAAATATTTGCCAATCATGTATTTGATAAAGGGTTAATATCAAACATACATAAAGAACTTAGACAACTCAATAGCAGAAAAAAAAAAAATAATCCAGTTAAAAAATGGGCGGAAGATCTGAACAGACATTTTTCCAAAGACAGCCAGATGACCAATATGTATATAGCCAACATCACTAATTATAAGGGAAATGTAAATATAAATCAAAACCACAATGAAATATTACCTCACATTGTTAGTATGGCTATCAGAAAGATAAGAAATAACAAGTGTTGATGAATCAAGATGTGGAGAGAAGGGGACACTTGTGCTCTGTTGGTAGGCTTGTGAATTGGTGCTGCCATTGTGGAAAACAACACTGCAGTTCCTTAAAAATAGAACTACCATATGATCTAATAATTCCACTTTTGGGTATTTATCCAAAGAAAATGAAAACATTAGCTTGAGAAGATATCTGTACCCACATGTTTATTAAAGCATTGTTTACAATAATCAATGCATGGAAGCAACCTAAGTGTTTATTGGTTAATGAATAAAGAAAGTGTAGCATATTATTTATCATAAAAAAAGAATGATATCTTGCCATTTGTGACAACATGGATGGACCTTGAAGGCATTATGCTAAATGAAGTAAGTCACACAGAGAAAGAGAAAACTGTATTATCTCTCTTATATGTAGAGCCTATATTTAAAAACAAAACAGGGTGCCTGGGTGGCTCAGTGGGTTAAAGCCTCTGCCTTCAGCTCAGGTCATGATCCCAGGGTCCTGGGATCTCTCTGCCTGCCTCTCTGCCTACTTGTGGTCTCTGTCAAATAAATAAAAAACTTTAAAAACAAAACAAAATTCAAGCTCATAGATACAAAAAACAGATTGGTAAAAATCACAATTTTCTCAGCAGTTTAATGAGTGGGATTTGAGATAGTTGCCTATATTAAAATGATTTCACTTGGTATCCATATCTGTTTTTCCCATCTGCCCTCCTGATCACAGTAGAGAGACTGATCCTAGCAAAGCCTCAAAGTTGGAAGTTTTAACAGAAGGAATGAGGTTTAAGTTTGCCGAATTCATTCTAGAGTCCTGAAATCTGTTTTGGCCCTTCCAGTCCTTGAGATTTCCCAGCATTTGTGCAATGCATTCCTTTTCTAAAACGTTAGTTACCAGAGTTCATTTCTGTTATCTGCAATTAAAAAAAAAAAAAAAACACTTCATCTATGTAGGACTTAAAGGGAAAGGCATGTGGAAGGGCAGAGGCAGAGGGAGAGGAGAGAGAGAAGCTGACTCCCCACTGAGCATGGAGATTGAGCTACACTAATTCTGAAGGAAAAAAGATGAATTCTGATGACTATGTGCATAATGCGTTCGTCCGCCTTCTCCATGGGGGATATGTTCCAAGACCTCAGTGGAAGCCTGAAAACACAGATAATACCAAACTCTATATATACGATGTTATTTCCTATACATACATACTTATCATAAAGTTTAATTTACAAATTAGGCCCAATAAGAATTAACAACTAACAATAAAATAGACAAATTATAATCATATCTGTAATAAAATTTATGTGAATGTGGTTTTTTTCTCAAAATATGTTCCTGAACTATTTTCATCCTTCCTCTTGTGATGATGTGAAATAATAAATTGCCCACATGATGAGCTGAAGTGAGGTGAATTGCGACATAGCCTTATAATAGTCAGGAGGAATATCTGCTTCCAGATCATGGTATGCTGAGTCATTGAAGTCATGGAAAATGAAACTGTGGACAAGGCAGTGGAGGACTACTGTAGATTGCAGCAAATTACAATTTGCCTTTAGAAGTAAAGAGTTTGACAGTAATTCAATGGCAAATTGTCCATCTTGTGACTTGTCCTTTGTTTTTCTTCTCATTTATTCCATCTTCTAGTTTTCCACTTGACTGCTTGCTTATTCTAACATGGGACAGTGGGCAGTGAAAGGGAAAATGCACATCAATCATAATGGAATGTGAATATACTGAACGTTTCCTTTTTTCCCATCATGGGTGAGCAATATTAACATTTTATCTGCATGTGTCCTCTACCATCAAGCATAACCTTGTAAATGCTCACCTTTGGCATTTCACACCCTCCCTTGGGTCTTGGGAAGTGCTGAGCTCTCCTTATGCCTGTGCACTGGGTCAAAGAAGTCTTAAACCTTCTGGTAGTGTTGGCTTGTCAAGGCAGGAATGTGACAGATCTCTGTGGATCAGGTTTCTATGGCTCTTCCCCCACTTCCTTCTCCTTCCCAAGGTATGTAGAAAGCTCAAAAAGAGCATGTTCTAGCTATAGAGATCTGGAATTTCCATTAAATAATTGACTCAGAGTTGGATTATAGACAAACATGAAGAAGAGCCACAGACTCAAGACCTCTGGAATTTCCAAGGATGAAACTTGTCTAAGAAATATAACACCTGAAATTACATTTCAGGTGCATTGCAGGTGCAGGAATTACACTTGCATATTTTCAACTTTGTGTCATGAAAACACCTTTAGAAAAATGTTCAATATGTCCTATTTTAATAGTTAAAATCTCTCAAAAGTTTTCATGAAACTTAATAAAAATTAAGACAATTACATATCTATTTAAAACATCTAAAGTCACCACTCTTCACTTTCAGGTTGTGTATAGATTTAGAAACCCTAAAAGTGTGGTGACATCTTTTTATTACTTTTCAAAAGTTAATGTTGGAGCACCTGGGTAGCTCAGTTGGTTAAGCCTCTGACTCTTGGCTTTGGCTCAGGTCATGATCTCATGGGCCATGGGACACAGCCCCGATTCGGACTCCATTCTCAATGGAGAGTCTGCTTGAAGATTCTCTCCCTCAGCCTCTCCCTCCATTCACTGTGTCTCACTCTCTCCCTGTCTTTCTAAAATAAATACATAAATCTTTTAAGAGAAGTTAATGTTAAAACTTATGACACCAGCCATAAAAGAACTCTTGGAAAGATTTTTCACCAGTAAGGTAAATTTACTTTATGAAATAAAGGACAGCAACCATTCTGCTTTGTGGCTTTGATGTTGTAAGCAATGTGTTTTTTAGGAGAAAATATCCATGCCCAGAGTAGAAAACACAAAATATGACATATGTTTCAATATTTGGGACTCCATACCATAAAGGGGATCCTTAAAGGAGTTGATAAATAGGATGAAGGTTTACAAAATGGAAATAAAAAACAATTTAGAAAGAATTTAGTGATTTCACAGAAGTCTCACTAATTTTAGGAATAGACAAGACAGTGTGATAAGATACTTCTAATTATTTCAAGAAGAAGCCCAGGAAGTTAATATAAATTGAATTCTGTCTTGGTGTGACCTGTGCAAGGTATTTTCATATTTGTGATCTTTTTATCCCCAATGTGCACTAGGAAGTAGATATTCTTACTACCACTTTATGTAAGAGGAGATGAGGCTCACCACATTTGAGTGCTGTGACTGGGGTTACCAGAACTACATTGTTACTGTGGTAGGCCTTTGTGACACTTGGCTCAGTACCCTGACTTTGTGTTTCTGACAGTAGAGAGTTGTTTGTATTTGGTTTTATCAACCCCATAGAAAAAAATATATATTGGTTGATGAAAACATAGTCCAGAAAGATAAAAAAACCTGGATATTGCACATGGAATTTTACTGTCCTTTAGGTCATATTAGATTTGGAATTTCTGATTTATTTATTTTATGTTTGTTTTCACCAGAGTTTGGCAGCTCCTGGTTTGTTATTAGAGGCTCACATGCTCATAAAGATGACTTTAATATTCTCTTTACCTGTGAGGAAATGAAGAAAGGTCATTGTGTGTTTGAGTGAGTTTTGACTCTAGCAAAAATTCTGTCAAACTAGTTCGTAACATAGACACAAAAAATACATACCCAACACATATTTTTATGGCACATTGACATTAGCATTCTAAAATCTTTACCATTTTGAATGTTTTATTTTGAAATAATTATAAATTCAACACACAAATTTGAAAAAAAAATTCCTGAAGAGCCCATCCATCTTTCACCTTTCCCACAGTAACATGTTACATAATTACAGTGCATGATCAATACCAGAAAATTGACATTGGTACAGCCACAAGAGCTAATTCAGATATCAACAGTTTTATAAGCACTTGTGTGTGTGTGTGTGTGTGTATGTGTGTGTGTTGTGTGTAGTTTTATGCAGTTTTATCGCATGTAACCACCGCTGCAGTTCCTGGCAATGGTAATCTGCTCTTTGTCTCTTCAATTTTATTTCAAGAATGCTATATAAATTTTATCACATATGTAACCATTTAAGACTGGGTACATTCTTTTTAAAGTACATTTTTTAAAGTATATTTCTAAATAAACATTTTTTTAGGTTATTGATGAGTAAAACTTGGCTGGAAATTTCAAAAATGCATGGGCTTAATTTATTCTTAGGCCTTCATATGTCCTTATATTTGTTAGGCAATAGTAATTTCTTCATTTATTCTTTCATCCCACAAACTTATTTAGTGCTTACTACATTCTGATTGTCATTCTAAGAATTGAAGAAAACAGACAAAAGTCCCTCTTTTCCTACCATAGCATATTAGGGGGGAAAGACAGACACTAAACAATAAATACAACAAATAAGCAAATTGTTTAGCATATTGGAAGGAGAGAAATGCTCTGGGAAATGAAAAAGTAACATAGAAAAGTGGTGATCAGAAGTGCAGGGAAGGGTATTAACAGGTTGCATTATTTTTTGGGGGGGCAGGTTGCATTATGAAATAGGATAGTCAGGGTAGTCCTCATGAATACCTAGGTGGGCATACATGAATGGGATTTATAGTAGAGTTTTTTTCTCATAGTTCAACGCGATTCCCTAACAGTTTCCTCAACTTTTTTAAACTACAAAGAGAAACACTTTGAGCTATAGCTGCCCTGCAGGCTCTTATTCACACATCTAATTACACTGATGATCCCTTGTCACACATCTAGTTTACTCATATGTACATTGTTGCCTCATCATGGGAGTCATGTGCAATCAACCGAACTCTTTATAGGACCGCAGAAGCATTGTATTGAAAATCAGCAAATTTCTTCAACAACAACTGACTAATGAGGATGTGGAATCCATAGTGAAACAGGCTACTTTCAAAAACATGGAAGAAAAACCCAGAGCAAATTATGACATCAAGATCCACTCTCTTGAAAGGGCAGAGAACAAGACTTTCTCTGAAAAATTAATGATAGGGGCACCTGGGTGGCTCAGCGGGTTAAAGCCGCTGCCTATGGCTCAGGTCATGATCCCAGGGTTGTGGGATCGAGCCTCGCATCAGGCTCTCTGCTCTGTGGACAGCCTGCTTCCTCCTCTCTCTCTCTGCCTCTCTGCCTACTTGTGATCTCTGTCTGTCAAATAAATAAATAAAATCTTTAAAAAAAAAATTTAATGATAAAGTGATATGCTTTGTTTCAAAATTAGGGACAGTGTCCTACTCTAAGCGTGTTCTTTGAAATAGTTTTCTATGTGTAGATGGGTGATGCTGCGGTCTCCTCTCTGCCAGCACCTCTTGTGCCCAATGACCTGGCCTGCCCAGACGGTCAGCCATGATGACCAGCTGTCAGTCACTGCTGGAAATCCAATCGTGTCAAAAGGATGTTACTATAGGAAATTGGCCTAAACTTTGAATTAACAATAAGAGCCAAATATATATAATTTATAATTCAGCAAGAGTTGTCAGATATGTGACCTGGTGAACTACAATTTTAAAGTTACTGTACACACTGTGCATGCCATATCTGAAATTCAAACAATGCTCGTTTCTAATACTACCTTCTATAATATGGCCATGTTCTGATACTCCTTTTGTCTTTATTTGCCTAACTGTTCTCGTTGTGATAAGGTCATCTCTTCACTGAAGTTTGCACTATTTACCATATTTGGATCTTTGATACCTAAATTGACATTCCTTCACTGCCATTTTGTAGGTTAACCTTTTTATTAAAAAAGTACTTCCTTTCTATGACTGTGTCCTCCTTGTAATATTAATTATACCTAATTAATATTACAATGAAGTTGGGCGGGACTTTTTACCAGTTACTTTTCAATGGATTACTCTGTATAGTCTGTCTTTTCTAATAAGAGGGAGGATTGTGAAGGTGTATCAAAGCCCAAACAAATTACAGCTCATGTTTTCCATGTTCATTTTGCACCATCTCAAGCTAATATTTAGAAATATACCATTTTTTCCCATTTGTTATGTGTCTGGTCTGGGTACATAATGTAGTACCAGCGGAAGACCACCAAACTCTTAACTTGGGTATGTTTTGTGCATCTTAAGAGTTAACACCCTTGAGAGTATCTTTCTTCTCCTTTATGAGTTGCCAATATTCTTTGTCCAGGGAATGCACTCTTTTATCTTTCATAAATCTAAGTCTATTCAGGCGTTCACTCATTTTCTTATGCTTCACTTTATTGCACTTTGCCGATAATTGCATTTTTTACACATTGAAAGTTTGCAGCCACTTTGCATCCAGCAAGTCTGTCGGTGCCACTTCATCAAAAGTTGCTCACTTCATGTCTCTGCATCACATTTTGATAGTTTTCACAATATTTCAAACGTTTTCATTGTTATTATATCAATGAACTGAAAGCTCAAATGATGATTAGCATTTTTTAGCAAGACAATATTTTTTAATTTTCCTTTTAGAGCAGGAGAGAGGTGGGAGTGGAGGAGAGGCAGAGGGAGAGAGAGAATCTTAAGCGGGCTCCACGCCCAGTGCAGAGCCCAACATGGGGTTCGATCTCATGACCTTGAGGTCATGACCTGGGCTGCAATCGAGAGTTGGATGTTAAACCAATTTAGCCACTCAGGCTTCCCACTTTTTAAATTTAGGTACTTACCTTTTTTTGGACATAGTGCTATTGCATACCTAGTAGACTACAATATAGTTTACATGACTTTTATATGCACTGGGAAATCAGAAAATTCATTTGACTCACTTTATTGCAATACTTGCTTCATTGAGGTAGTGTGCGATGGAACAAATCCACAGTATATCCAAAGTATGCCTGTATTCTTTATCTACAACACTTCAGAAAGTATTTCTTTTTATGGGATGATATCCTTTATTCTAAAAAATATGCTGCTTCATCAGTTATCTTTAATTCTGGAACTACAGCTTTAACTGCAGATATGTCCCCACATCAGTACTTTTCTCCAGATCCTTTATTTACTTTCTCTAGGAAGCCAGATGTACCACGGAGCTAATGATACTTAATATAGGCCCTTTGCTATGCATGACACTTAATTTTGTATTTTCTCCAAATTACATAAGCCTTAGGTGCCACAAATCCTGTATCTGCCCTATTCTTATATAGGGCTCAAGAGGAAAAGACTCACATGAATAAAAAGCAATCCAGTGTCCTGATTTAAACTAAGAGATGACTTTATAGATGAGCAGCCTCATTCTCTTGGGTTGCCACCTTTCCTAGGTTAACTTGAATGGAAGCACTTCCTTTGTGGCTTTAGTCAATTTTATGTTCAATCTTCTATAAAACCCTATCTTACAGTGAGGAATTAACACTTTGGCAAACACCTCTGTGCAATGTTGTTAATATAAATACTATATTTGACCTCTACTGAAACCTCAAACAGTAAGAATCATGGTCCCAAACTCTATCTCGGAATATTAGGATAATTTGTCCAGGGTTCCACAGCTAAAAAGTTGGCACCTGGGATGTAAAACCACTTTTATCTCACTCTACAGCTCCACACAACACAACTGTATTGTTCTCTTTATTTCTCCTACGTTGATATTTGATTTTACCAAGATATCCATAGACTACAAAGTTGGCAATAGGCATGGACGATAAAATACTCAGAAATTTTCCAAATAAGTTACTAATATGAAAGTAGACATACTGCATTTTTCCATTTGCCACAAGATAAAATTATCAACGAGGACTACTTAAAAGAGATGTTCAGCTCTAAATAGGGTGGTGGGGGCAACATTTTGTTCTACAGAATAATATCACTGCCCAGCACAATTAACGTTGCTTTTCTTCCACTCTGTACATCTATGTGGAAACATTTGTCAGGGGTTTTAGCCAGACCCAGGAAAACAAAAATGAAGAAAGCACTTCTTAGCTTTCTGTTTGGCTAACTGTAAGCTCAGTGAACATTTTGCGGATGAATTTATAAAACCTGGCCATAGTTTTGCTAAATATCTACAAGCTGCAGAGTTCCTTAGTCCTGAGGCATAGGTTTCCACAGCCTCTCCCCAATGCCTTAAGGCTCCGCTCAGCCGGCTCCCTGAGTCCTCTTCTCCTGGCTGCGGTGGGGGCTAGTCATCGCAGGTCGGAAGGTCACTGAAGGAGTAGCCCTGGCAGCCTCGGTGCGCTCTGTAGGCGATGAACAGGTGGTAAAACCCGGGCAGGAACACCAGGATGCCAACAATCAGAACCGGAACGGCCCGGCTGGCGCCCACTTTGCTGATGTGGCCCGCCAGCAGGAGGCAGCCCACGATAACGAGAAAGGTACCAATCAAAAACTGCGCGGTGGCACAGGCAATGGCCTTATAAGGAATCTTAGTAGAGCTTTTCTTAAACTTTAATATGTGAGCTCGCACTGTACATCTTTGCAACTTAAAGCTAGCTTCGGCAGGTAAAGTTTCCTTCTGATGGTGAATGTGTCCAGTATCAGTGCTGGAGAGCTTTGAGTATTTCACTTTGCTACTGGGGATCCCGGCAGCCACATTGGTGCGAGTGGGCACCATAACCGGCGGAGTGGATAGCGAGCTCGCCCGCTGCAGTGGGCGGAGGCGTCAGGGCCCGCGCGCCCACCCAACGGCTGCCCCGAGCCCCGCGGAGGCTCGCTTCAGCATCTCCCTTTCATCTAACTCCCCCTAAGGACAAGACTCCCGTGTTCTTGATGGATATTCCTATTTCATCGTGAAAAGTTGCGATTGCTTTGATAGTCTGATGTTATATCGGCATCTTTATCTTCTTAGGGCAGTTCTAGTCAACTCTGATTCCTTTGTCATTACAAGTATTCATATTGAGTAGATTAGCTTACATTCAGTAGAGTTCAATCACTCAATCTCATAGAATTTCCATTTTCCGTTCATGTTTGTCATCACGTCCCATGTTTGCCTCTCTTCTCTTCCATTGGTCTAAAATACAACACACTTAGCTAATTTGATTAGCCTCCAATGGCCAATTAGGGGACAGGAGAGATGTGACTGTTGCCATCAAACCTGGCTGAAATCCTGGGTCTCTCCCTTCTTAACTGTGTATCCGTGGTCATAATGTGTATCTAAAAGCCTAGTTCCTTCTGTAAAACAGGGAAGGGAATCTTAACAGGCACTGCAGGAGATTATTGTGTGTACTTACTGAATGAAGGATGCAAAATGCCTTGCTTCTAGCAGGTGCCCCCCATGGAGCTCAGGTCCTGACCTGATCAAGGGCAAGGCATGTCCAAAGACTTTAAGGCATCTCATGCTAAGTTTTTTTTTGTTTGTTTAACAGGTTTTTTATTTATTTATTTTTTTATTTTTTTATAGATTTTATTTATTTATTTGTTAGAGAGCGAGAGCGAGCACAGGCAGAGGCAGAGGGAGAAGCAGGCTCCCCGCCGAGCAAGGAGCCCGATGTAGGACTAGATCCCAGGACGCTGGGATCATGACCTGAGCCGAAGGCAGCTGCTTAACCAACTGAGCCACCCAGGCATCCCTCATGCTAAGTTTTGACTCATTTTATAGATAACAGCAAGTTATATTGCCTGAACATTGAATTGGCTTCCTTGTGGAAGTGATGTGCCCTTTCACTGAGGTCGTGTGACCATGTAGCCAGTTGTTACTTAGGATCATTAAGGAAGAATTGAGCTTTGTAGACTTAACCCAGGAACTACCCCCACACCTCCCTAAATTGAAAGTGGCAGAGATGCAATAAAATTATCCAGAGATCTGAGGCTTTCAACAAAATATAGCTTATCTGAGCAAAACTCACTTTTCTGTTTTCTTCCATATGTACACATCACTATTGCATACAATTACTGGCAGCTAAAAGCAACAAAATCATGTCTCACTATAGTGCCCCCTTCTCCTTAGTGTATATAACAGATATATTAGAGGTAACTAAAATATGTTAGAAGAACTGTGCCTTATCTTCTGTCAATTGTGTGTGTGTTCATGCATGTGTGTGTTCACTCTAATTCACATGATAATACATTGATAAGTGAATTTGTCTTATCTCTTTCTAAGGACAGTTGGAGATTAGAAAAATCACAAGACTGTGTCACAGAATGAGAGATTTGAGAAATTTTTTTAAAAGATGAAAAAATTTTCTATTAAATTTATCTGTGATATTAATAGAGAACTTTAAATTTAAGGCAGGAGAAAATCACCTATAACATTTGTGCATTAGAATTACACAAATGCAGTGGGGGTGGGGGTTAAGGTGGTAGGAAAAGAAAAAATGAAACAAGATGGGATCAGGAGGGAGACAAACCAAAAGAGACTCTTAATGTCATAAAACAAACTCAGGGGGGTGGGGGGGAGAGGGGTTGGGAGAGGGTGGTGGAGTTACATTATATGTTTGAAAAAAAAAGCTGAAGGAGTAAAAAAAAAAAAAAAAGAATTACACAAATATATAAAATGATGTGGTGAGTTTTCTGGTTCGTTGATATTTTGTCCTGTGTTTATTTCTTTTAAAATTTGAATTAAATCTTAGCTACATTTTTTTATCCCTTGACTTGATGGTATAAACTTGGGCTTGGCTATTTGGAAGAGAAAGATTTCCTACTACTTAACTTACAGACTATTTTCAACTTCTATGCCTCCATTAACCAAAAGAGAAGAAAACACATAAATATGAGACTAGTGGAAAGACTGCTTCCATAGCACCCTTTCCATGAACATAGTCCCTCAAGTTATAGATCTGTCTGTCCCCAACAGAGTCCTTCATAATGGTTCACTTACTTTTCTTTGAAAACAAAGTAACATTAGTATCTGTCAGCCATTCATGTTTACCATCATTCCAAAGGCCTTGAATACCAACAACTATCCTTGTTTCATTTGTTTTTGTTGTTTGTTTGTTTGTTTTGCTTCTCTTTTATTGCAACAGCTCCGTAATAACCTTACTATGCAATAGTTACTTTGTTTATTTCTTGCTTATGGAAAAGCTTGAACTAAATGATTGTATTACCAAATCACCTGAATTTAGCTTGGCCTGATTATTCATCCATGTATAGCAAGATCAGCAGAATTAAGCTATTTGCAATAGTTATCCTCCCCTCTCTCACTCAACACACACACACACACACACACACACACACACACACACACACTAGTGAAACTACTACAGGCTAAAACACAAATTGTTCTGCAGAGAACAAGGTCAGAAAGAGTCAATAGATTTATCTTTGTCAAAGATTTTTCAGAAATTATCTGTTTAGTAAGATGCTTTACATTTAGGAATAATTTTTATGAAGACCATAAATGATTCTGTATATCAGTAATTATTTGGATTTAAAATATTTTAACACTACTTTTCATTCATATACATATATACTCTTCATACTTGGCTGTTCACTTGGAAATCCATTCATAATTAAAACAAAATAATAATGGAAATATTAGCATTTTCTTTTCATTAAAAGAATTAGTTGTAATACCTGACAGGCTCATGTATTTATTCACTTCTATAATCATTTTCCTTTCATTTTCCATGATTTTTCTGGAACCTGTCCTGAAATCTACCTTTTCTTTTGGCTATCTATCCTTTACTATGTGCACACTGATCTCTGGCCCCACTGATCTCTTCGGTGATTCACAAGAGCAACAAGCTCTCCTCATCCTGTAAGCTTTCATAATTCCTGCTTTTTCCCCTCTGAGGAATAATTTTCTTCCCTGTCTGCCTAGTTACTTTTGTTTCTCCTTCAACCACCAACTTATTAAACATTTAGTTCATGGCTACTGTGTATCAGGCACTGTGATATAATGGTCAACATAGTTCCTTTTCTAATAGACTTTTTAGTCTCAGGATGAAGATGGAGGGAGGAGAGAGGGTAATGAAAAAACACAAGTAAATATAGAACTAGAGATTGCAATAAATGTAATATGAAAAGGTAAACAAAACAATAGCACTAGTCATTGAGTGGCCTACTCTGAGACACCAGGGAAAATTTCTTGCAGAGAAGATGGACTGGGTGAAAGGCCTATTGGTCCGAAGTGTGGCACCGTAGAAAATGCTGGGAGAGAAGGGGGCTGTAGAGCAGAGAAAAAGGGACAGCAGGGTAGGAGGAGCCTGCAGTCATACCTGGGTCAGCCACATAGGCTAGACCTCTGGCCAGCTACTTTAGGCCATAGCAGATCCTGAGGTGGGGGATATGTGTCTCTATGTATCCATTCCATCACAAAAGGTGGCTTTTGATGTATATAAGTTTAAAACTCTGCCATGACGTCTGAGGAACCGGGATAGAATTGAACCTGGGACAGATGAATCTATTAGAGATGTGTAACATGACACTACTGAATGGGGTGAAGGGGAAAATATATGATCTAAATAACTTAAGAACCAGTATTTTGTCCAAGTACTGTAAGACTAAAGACAGAAAGAACTGAATACCAACATTGTACTCCAGTAGGTAAGTATTTTTTCCCCATTGACGTATGATTTAGCAATTCCTAAACTACTTTACATGTATATTAGGGTTGGGCAATTAAGCAAGTGTGTTATAGGTATAGGTTTCTTACTTTGAGAAAAAGAAGAAACATTGGCATTCTTTGTACTATCTTTGAAATACTTCTGTAGGTATCCTACTTAAAAATAAAAAATTTATTTAAGAAACAAAACAAATGAACAAAGAAAAGAAGAGACAAACAAAAACAGACAACTGTAGAGAACAAACTGCTGGTTAACAGGGAGCAGATAAGTGGGGGAATGGGGGTGATAGGTGAAGGGGATTAAGAGTACACTTATTTGAGCACTGAGTAATGAATAGAATTGTTGACGCTTGGCATGTTACAGGAATACAATAAAAATTTATTACATGCTGAATATTTGAATTCATAATAAATTGGGTTAATGGCATATCAATCTACTTTTTCAATGAAGAAATCTATCACATGAGGAAATAACAGTAATCCAAACCCCATACTCCACAACAAAATTCATATCAAGTTGACTTTAGAATGTTCTAGGAGAAATAAAGGGAAAAAAGAATGGAATTCTTCTAGTCACATATATCCATTGCCCTCAGGTAAGACTTGCTAACAAATTTTCAAGAGTAGGGTCACATGGACTAGAATGAGGAAAACTTGTATTTATTAATCAGGTCCCAGTGTCAGGCTCTGTACTAAAGACCTGTTTTATTTCCTGGGACACTTCTCAGAGCCATTTTGGTTGAGATCATTGATTCTTTTAAGCACTCCAATGATAGTACTAGGAGAGACATGTTGGAAGCACTCCTTGTTTAGCTTAGGGGCCAAGAACTCAAGAGAAGTCTTAACACTTCTTCTATAAACCACTGAGCATCACCTTTGCACAGGAAAATTCTTTCATTTACTTGTGTCTTGATTACATCTTTTAGAATATAATCATAGTTGATTTGTGGATCATATACCCTATTCTGAAGTGTAGCCTGCTTTACAATAGCATCCACATCCTCTTCACTCAGTTCTTTCTCCAAAACACTGCTAAGTTTAAGCACAGCACTTCCGAGATCCTGAAAGAATCATATGAGAGACTATTCGGCATATGAGAAATGCATGAGTTACCTCCTAACAATCTTACCACATTGTGGAAAACTGAAGGTGTGTGGGCTTATTCTAAGTCTAACATTTCACAGGAATGTGTTACTTCTTTGTTCCTTCTATGAAAATGAAGGCTCTGGCTGTCAGATTTGTTATAGCTTCCTACTGCTTAATTTTATAAGGATAGCTCATCACTCATTCGTGCAAGAAACACTTCTAGACTATCTTTTATGTTTCAGAGCTGTGCTACATGCTGGAGAAGTTCAAAAGAATAATAATATGCTATTTGTGCTTGTTAAGAGTTCACAATTTCATGAGGAATGAGTAAAGCAAATAATTAAATATAATGGGCCCAAGGAAGAAAACTCAGTCTAGATAACTTTTCTGGTGACTTCTTCCAGACATTAAAGAATTAACACCAATCCTCCTCATACTCTTCCAAAAAACTGAAGAGGAGAGAATACTTCTAAAATCACTTTATATGGTCAGCATATTTATTTATTTAGAGAAAGTAGGGGGTGGGAACTGGGGAGCAGAGGAGGGGGAGACAGAGAATCCTAAGCAGACTCCACATAGAGTATAGAGACTGACAGGCTCGGATCTCGGATGACCAGCTGAAATCAAGAGTCAGATGCTTAACCAACTTTGCCACCCAGGTGCCCCCGTAGTCTCAGTTATATTCTATACAGTGATGCCCAAATATCTTTGTTATCAGTTATATTCTATACTGTGATTATGCCCTAATTAATATCACTGATATTTCAGCCCAGCTCTTCCTTGACTTTTAGACCTGTATTTTCTATTTATTTCCAAATGTCTTCATTTGGATACTTGATACTTCTAAGGCATTTTAAACTCTATGTGTCAAAACCAACCTGATAATCCTCTCCCTTAACCCTTATCCCGCTTCTGTGATCCCTGTAACATCTTCATGAATAAAACCATTATCTACACTGATAGATGAACCAGAAATATAGGAAGCATCCTTGACACCTCTCTTTCTCATTTTTCCTTGCATAATCCCTTCTTCTTTTTACCTCCTAAATATGTTTTAGAGAACTGCATTCTCTCTAATCTCAATGATACCATTCTAATCCAAAACATCAATGTTTTTCATTGGATTACTCATGGGTGTCTATCTTATCTTAAAGGGCTTACTGCTTTTAAGATGAAAGAAATCACTATCGTTAACATATCTAAAGACCTTGCACAATCTGGCTCCTATGCACCTCTCTATCTTAAACTTTTGTCACTTTCACTTTGTTCTTTAATTTTTTCCTTCACTTCTTAAAAGATGTCTTGTACTTTAGTGCTTCAGGCAGCTTGCACATTCTTTGTTGTTGTTTTTTGCTTAGAATTCTCTTTTACCTCTTCTCCTTTTGTTAACTCATATCTGTTAGCTTATAGTTTTCATGTTACTTTTTCCAGAAAACATTGCCTATCACTTTGACTCTACAAGTTTTCTTCATTTCATGTACAGATACTGTACCTATAGTTTTCCTTAGTAACACATATCACAGTTTTGGATTTTATATACCTGCTGATGAATATCTGTCTTCCCTGTTGAACTATTAGCTCTATAAATAAAGGGTTTCATTTCTTTGTTTCATGATTAGTACCTGTCACATGGTAGGCATTTGATAATTGTTGAAATAAATCAATGAAGACCACATAACAGTGAACTTCAAATGCACTTTACTTGGTTTATAAAATGTTTTAAGATATGTTTGCTTGGATACCAGCATGTAAACATTATGTGAAAGGAACAAAGAAAGAAAGAAAGAAAGAAACTTGCATCAAAGGCCACACATCCACCTCTGGCTAATTCAGCATATTTTAGTGTCCTCCCCCACCCCCACCCCGCTCTGCTGTCCTCTTCTCTTATTTAAGGTGTGATTGCTCTAGATTTGAGTTTGCCTTTATTGCTGCAAATGGTCACTTGGAAAAGAATCATAAAAGATGATTGTGTAAAGTGCTAAGAGAGCCCTGAGGAAGACCAGTAATTACAAGATGGACAGGAAATTAGAAACCTCCCCAAAAGCCTGAGAAGTCCTTAGGTATGAAGATAACTATAAGGTAAGATAAGAAAAGGTTTCAAAGAAGTAATTAAAAACAATAATAACCTCTCCCTCTTACCTTCTTCATCTCCTCATACATCATGAACAGAATACTGAAGTCATGTCTGTGCTCATACCAGCCTCTGATGTGATCAAACCAAAGGCTTCCAGGCACTATGGGGAACAATTACATGATTTTAATAGAAACTTATCTTTCCTAAGCATGTAGGGAAGGAGCAAGGCAGAATAAAGAATCCCAAATACTAATTCTGAAGATTTCTTTAAGGTAAGCCCACTACTTTTCCTTACTTTTGCCACCTGAAAACATTTCTTTTTTTCTCTTCTTATTATTTTAAGATCTCTAGATAGCAACATTAGCTATCTAGAGAACAATATTCTAAATGAATGAGAGCTCTGGTTCCACATTCCACAAGCCTCTTGCATCAGTCTATCCTTCCTCATAGTGGAATGAAAATTCTATAGTTCTGATATAAGGCCTACCACGGGTCCATGACAGAAGACAAAAACTAAACTCTCCCTGAATATCAACTATTCTAAAACACATGGATCTAGGGGTGCCTGGGTGGCCCAGTGTGTTAAAGCCTCTGCCTTCTGTTCAGGTCATGATTTCAGGGTCCTGGGATGGAGCCCTGTGTCAGGCTCTCTTCCCAGTGGGGAGCCTGCTTCCCACCCACCCCCCGCCTCCCGCCTGCCTCTCTGCCTACTTGTGATCTCTCTCTCTCTGTCAAACAAATAAATAAAGTCTTAAAAAAAAAACATGGATTTAGCTCTGGATCTAGCTAGTTTAAACTGCTAGACTATTTGTGGTTCTCTTAATATCCAGTCAAAATATTCTTTTTTTAAAGATTTTATTTATTTATTTGACACAATAAATAAATTGTGCCTGTGACAGAGGCACAGAGAGAGAGGGAACACAAGCAGGGGGAGTGGGAGAGGGAGAAGCAGGCTTCCTGTTGAGCAGGGATGCGGGGCTTGATCCTAGGACCCTGGGATCATGACCTGAGCCAAAGGCAGACGCTTAATGACTGAGCCACCCTGGTGTCCCCAGTCAAAATACTTCTTAAACAATATGCTTTTGCAACCCTGACAATCCATGAAGTGCTGGTGAAAATGGAAAAGCCATTGAGGGAAAGATTAAGTTGACAGATGTTAGTAACCACTAATGTGAATCCTGCCTTTAGTCATTAATCTTCTCCATCTCTGTAAAATATGCCCCCTAAGTTTGAGAATTTAGTTGAATGGCAACATTGCCTCATAAACATTTTATAAAAAATTTTACAAAAAATTCAGTTACCTTTTCCATCTAGAAATCTTTCCATGAAATCTTCCAGGTTATCTGAATCTTCTAATATAACCAATGATTTTGAAAAATAAAAAATGAGGTCATAACATCCTTGGGGTTTCTATAGATGCAAAGGATCTGCAGGGGGAAATAATACAAGCTTTAACAATTCCTGGTTGTTCTTACCAGTTTAATAAAACATTTACATAGTATTCCATTAAATGAATGCATGAAAATTTATTCTGTCCTCTTTATTATTCATTAGAATTTAGGTTGTTCCCAACACTTGGCAATATGAAGACTGTTGCAGTAAATAACTTTATTCACAAGTCATTTCACATGTGCCAGCTTATAGGACTAACTTCTAAAAGTGAAATTACTTATTAGTAAGATTGATTAAGATTGCAAGTTACCCTGCATAAAGGCTATTTCAGCTTACCCTCTGTGTGCATTAACATTTGATATACAACCAAGATAGCACTAAAGATCAGTGGAAAAAGAAAACCTTAACGGATGATGTTGGGACAAATAATT
>ML111711.1:49989-130576 GCA_003697995.1 Taxidea taxus jeffersonii | reverse complement strand
ACACACACACACACACACACACACACGCATGCACATCTACACACACAGAGACAGACACAAACTCCCTCTCTCTCTGCTGGAAAATCCAAACATGACCTGTTTTATTTATATTTATCGGCCTGAATGTGAGCTGCCAGCCAGGCCTTGCTGACTTGCATCAGCATCGTGCGCTGCTGTGGGCCCGTGTCTGCTCACCCGAGAACAGAAGAGCCTCAGGCCGGCAGCGACGCCTCATCACCTCCCGGGAGCCAGAAAAGCTCTAGCAGCAACCTCAGGCATGCACTTCTAAGCAAAGGAAGCAGCAAGACCCAGGCTCTAGCATTTCTCTTCCCTTCACAGGGCAGGAAGAGCTCACACGGTAGGAAAGCCCACGATGCGCCCTAACCACCTCATGCAGTACAACCTCCAACACGCAGATGAGGACGCGGGCTCTAAGAGTGACGTAGACACTACACAAATTCCCCCTGGTGCAGTAAAGAGTACGAAAGACCTGCCCAGTGGTGACGTAGGGGTGTTTAGGTTTTTTTTTTTTAACTTTTTAAAAGATTATTTATTTATTTATTTGACAGCAATCACAAGCAGGCAGAGAGGCAGGCAGAGAGAGAGGGGGAAGCAGGCTCCCTGCTGAGCAGAGAGCCCGATGCGGGGCTCGATCCCAGGACCCTGGGATCATGACCCGCGCTGAAGGCCAGGCGCCCCTGTAGGGGTGTTTAGAAGGAAGATTTGGTCTAACGGCCAGAAAACCCTTCCTAAGCAAGTCCCATTTAAGCTGGACCCGGAAGGATGGCTAGGGGACGGTGAAGGTGCGGGGTAGGGTTGGGACAGGAAGAAACAGTCCGAGAGAAGGAGCGCAAAGCTTGGGACAGAGCAGAGCATCAGAGGCAGAAGGAAGGCCAGAGTGCTGTAGCTGTTGGACAAAGCAAGAAGGCGAGCCAAGAGGTTAGAAGGGAGAGCAGGATCCAGACTAGGGAAGGCCTTGGAAGCTAAGGATTTGGGATCATTTTGTGATATTACAGGGATAAATCGTTTTTGTAAATGATACCTGAAGTAGCAGGACCTTTAGAACATTCTTCCTATGGGGAAATAGTCCAATTTTTACACGATTTGTTTTCCAAGGGACATCTGGAGCATAACCAACCAATTGCTAAGCTGCGCAGTCTCTCTACCAATGGTACCAGTTTCCGCCTTTTCTTATCTGCGCATCTTATCTCCTTTTTTTTCCCTAAGATTTTTATTTATTTGTTTATTTGACAGACAGAGATCACAAGTAGGCAGAGAGGCAGAGAGAGAGGAGGAAGCAGGCTGTCCACAGAGCAGAGAGCCCGATGTGGGGCTCGATCCCAGGACCCTGGGATCATGACCTGAGCCCAAGGCAGAGGCTTAACCCACTGAGCCACCCAGGTACCCCCTGTGCGTCTTATCTTCTTACCTACAGTGTAGTTCCTTGGCTTCAAAAATATCGCACTATTTAGAACAATCTCCCCTCATCACGCACCCCCCTACAGCCCTAAGTATTTACTATTAGAGTAAGCAATTGTTGATAATGCCTCTCTTTGAGAGTAAAAGAGATAAGCCATCTGATTGGTCTGTACTGGATGAAAATAAAAGGAATAGTCCAACCCAGCTTGACATACTACATAATAGATTTTCTTACTCTACAGGTCAACTTACACTTCCTCTGGAATGTGTGACTAGTTAGTGAAAAAATAGGTTGCCTTCACACACAGAGATCTGTCTGATTACAATGGCATCATGTTCAGAGTAATTTGTTCATCTTACTACGTAATATACCAAGAACAAATCAACGACCTGCCCCATCATAAAACCGCAGCGGGAATGAATCGGAATACATTAGGTTGCAAGTGTCAGAAACTCCACTTGAATTCACTGAAGCCCATCGATGGGAAGGTTCCTGGTATGATAAGAGGCTCTGAATAAAGATGGTAGCTCCCATGTGGTTAGAATGAGCCCTTCTCAAGAGAAAGGAGATATTGTCTGGACAAAAACATTAATGGCGACTACAGGTGTCCACTGTTTAAACCTTGGGGCTTGTTCTATAAAGCTATCAGAAGAACACAGTATAGTAAAAAAGAGCATGACTCTTTGGGTTCAAAACTTACTAGGGCTGAGACCTTAGCAAATGACAAACTCTTTGGACTTCTCTTCAGCCAAGAAAGAAAAGACCATTTACAGATGTAACGAGAGTGTGTGTTAAAACAAAACTTAGCACAGTGCCAGAGACTTGCTGAGGGTAAATAGCGTTAGCACCATTCTTCTCTTTGTCCGCTGGGGAATAAGGATTAACCACTGTGTGTGTATATAGTATGAGGACAGTTCCTGACATATGGCAAGAGCTCAATACATGCTGCAATTACCATTATTTTGATGATTGTTTCCATTTCCCCTACAAGAACATCCCTAAGCGAATCCAATGGCTTCCCAAACTGCCCACCTTCCTGGGGGAAATCGACATAAGAAGATGTTGACCTTTTTTCTTGATCTTCTTCTCATCTTAATGCCAGGAATTGTTGCTGCTCTGCAGTGCCCAACAGACTTTGGACAGTTAGTCAATATTAATTAATGATGTTGGTGTCGGTGTGCCAGTTCTTTGACACTAAAAATTTTTATGCCAACAAAGCCAAGGTAGAATCCAGAGGCCATGCTGCTGTCTGGTCTCGGATGTAATCACTACACACTTTGGTCCTATTCCCCATGCTGTTCCTGCCACTTAACTAGCCCAGTTTTGCTGCCTTTATGCTGACTATATTGATGCCCCTATGGAAGCCCCTTCAGGAATAATCCTCCCTCGTTTTTCTCTTTCTGTAGTGGGGATTGCAAGACCCCATCTCTCCCTCAGCTAAGGCTTGCTTATAACCTGTGGCAAAAAGAGTGTAGAGAAGGCACCATGTTTTGCAACCCTGGTGCATGGTGGGGAGGGTGAGGGGTTGTCTCAGGGCTTGGTTTATCCTGATAGTTTACCTGTTATTTTTAGTTGTCAAAGAAAACCTTCCCTGCAACACAAAAGGGCGACACGGACATGGTTCCATGGGAGGGTTTCTCAGATTGAAGACAACATCTTCTTGATGTTAGTGATATCATAAAGCATCAGTATTTCCTCTAGTGCTTGATTTAGGGCTTTGATCAAATACAATAATAATAACAGGAGAAAGATCCAACCTTTAACTAAGTGCTTATGGGTGCTAGGCATTATTCTACACTTTGCATATTATAAATTGCTTAAATTTCCAAACAGCTCTATGACATAATATTCTTACACCCACTTTACACATGAGAAATTAAAACACACAGAGGTTCAATAAGTTGTGGAAGGCCACCAGGCTTTCACATGGCAATCCTGGCCCTCCGAGCTTACCGAGTACTTTGAATCCGTGATGTAGAGACTCGGGGAGTTTCTTATGGATGGATGGTTTTTATTTTTACTTTATTTTATCTGTAAAGTGTCCTTTAGTGGCTACTGGCTGGCTCAGTCAGTAGAGTATGTGACTCTTGATCTCACGTTTGGCATGGAGCCTACCATATATATATATGTATATATTTTAATCCACGTAAAGTGTCCTTCAACACTGTCTCAGGAAGAAAGAATGGAAGCATTTATTGAATATCTATAGTGGGTCAAATATGGAATTTGGTGTTAACTATATCTCACTTCATTTTTTTAATAGCTCTGCAAAGCAGTAACCCTGCTATTTTCTATTCTTACAGAGGAGGACACCATGGACCAGAGAAGTAAAGGATGCTGTTAAGATTCTATAGCTGTTGCTGGGTCATAGGGTAGCTCTATTTTCAACTTTTTGAGGAACCTCCATGCTGTTTTCCAGAGTGGTTGCACCAGCTTGCATTCCCACCAACAGTGTAGGAGGGTTCCCATTTCTCCGCATCCTCGCCAGCATCTGTCATTTCCTGACTTGTTAATTTCAGCCATTCTGACTGGTATGAGGTGGTATCTCATTGTGGTTTTGATTTATATTCCCTAAAGATACAAATGTAATGATCCGAGGGAGCATGTGCACCCGAATGTTTATAGCAGCAATGTCCACAATAGCCAAACTATGGAAAGAACCTAGATGTCCATCAACAGATGAATGGATAAAGAAGATGTGGTATATATACACATTGGAATACTATGCAGCCATCAAAAGAAATGAAATCCTGCCATTTGCAACGACGTGGATGGAACTAGAGGGTATTATGCTTAGCGAAATAAGCCAATCGGAGAAATACAATTATCATATGATCTCTCTGATATGAGGAAGTGGAGATGCAACGTGGGAGGTTTGGGGGATAGGAAAAGAATAAATGAAACAAGATGGGATCTGGAGGGAGACAAACCATAAGAGACTCTTAATGTCACAAAACAAACTGAGGGGGGCCGGGGGTAGGGGGGTCAGGAGAGGGTGGTGGGGTTATGGACATTGGGGAGGGTATATGCTATGGTGAGTGCTGTGAAGTGTGTAAACCTGGCGGTTCACAGACCTGTACCCCTGGGGCCAATAATACATTATATGGTTATAAAAAAATAAAAAATTAAAAAAAAAGAAACTTGAAAAAAAAAAAGATTCTAGAGCTAGTAAGGAAGGTGGCAATGAATACTCATAGCACTGTCTGGCCCAAAGGCCATGATTCCATTCATTTCCTATAGCAGCTGGCTTTGCCACACAGATGGAAACCATGGAGTCCTTTTCTGTAAATTTTTCACGAAACTGTCCTTTTGAGGTATGCTTGCCAGCTTAAGTAGATACTTTTACATATATGCACATTGCCACTATGATTTTACTGTGTGAATACCAACCAAAAGATCTAGAAGAACCTCTAGAAGCACCTCAATACTAGAAAAGAATCTCCTTTTCAAGATGGACCACAATTGGCCATAAACGCAATACCAGTAATTACGTTTTACATGTTTACATTATAATTTCATTAATAATAAGCACCTTACTTTTTCATGAGGCTTACTATATGCCTGATAGTGTTTCAAACATTTCACATGTGTTGAATCATTTCATCCTTACAAAAACCCATGAAGTAGGTCTAATATTACTTCCGTTTCTGTAATGGGAAACTGAGGCATTGAAAGACAGAGAACTTGCCCCAGGTCACCCAGATACAAAGTGGTGAAGTCAGACCCGAACTAGGGAAGTGTTGCTCCAAAGTCTGAGCTCTCAGCTGGACCCTACACTGCCACTCATTAATTAATTATTTCAGAAATGGTAGTTCCATTTCTCTGACCATACTATAGGCAATGGGGATTAATATGAGAATTAATCCTGTATAGTACATGACCTAATAAGTGTACTAAATGAGCTAAATATTTAATGTTTACACACACACACACACACACACACACAGCATTGTGCTAGGCCCTGGGAATGCAATGCCTGTCTTCCAGAAGCTGAATTAAACACATCAGCAAACACAACACCATGTGATATAGGACTCCAGTAGGGATGCTGGCTCTTGTCTATTTTCCATCTATTCTCTACACCTCTCTGTCAAACCCAATGTCCCGGGAAGCTGCCCCAGGCTTTGTTGTCCCTGACTTCTGGTTAGGTGCGGCCTATGGGAGGAGGAGAGACGAGACAGTGTATTTCTTCCCCAGCCTCCTAGCACTGTCCAACCTCAGTTCTGGCCATGTGATCATCCCCTGGGGCTGTAACTTCCTCTGGGTGACTACTCTTCCATGGCCCAGCTCTTACAGGGGCAACTGGAACACCTTTCTCTCCCTTGGTTCTTCCGGGCTTTTTTTTCCTCCTTCAGGTCCAAGGGTAGGAGGTTAGGAGTAGATTTATCATCCCTTGTTGAATTTCTTAGCTCCTGAGTGTACCTTTGTTTCCTGCAGGGAGACTGACCCATACCAGATGAGAGCGGAGCATATCATGGGAGGAGCCTACGGAAAGGTCCCTGACCTAGACTTTGAGGGGATGAACTGAAGAAGTGAAATCTAAGATGGCTTCTAAAGAACGAGTAGGAATTATCCAGATTGGGAAAGGAGAGACAGGACGAAAACACTACGGAGAAAGAACAGTAAGTGGGAGGAGAAGAAACCTAGCGCGTAGAGCCACAAGTGGCTGCTAGATACTGTTCAAGATGAAAAGCAGTAAAAATTAAGCCTAAGTAAGCAGGTTTCACATCACAAAGATGGGGATTCTGATGGTTTGCTGTGTGGTTTGTCGTGTAACCTTTCCTGGTATTTCCTTACGGAGCATTCAGCAGAATCTCTGTGACTTACCAAAAGTTCTAGAATTGGGTTTGGGGGAGCTGAGTGAGATGCAGTGCTGAGTCTGGTTTCAAGGAGAGCATGGCGGTAATCTGGCAATAGGCCTTAGATTGTTCTGTCAGATTCTGAAATTTATGAGGCCACACATACCACCGCTGATGTGTAGCTGTGGGCGTGGGTAATGGATGAGACTAACAAAGCTCATTTAGGACAAATGATTTGGACAGGAAGAATCAGCAAAAGGAAAGTTCTGAGGAAAAGAGGCAGTTAATGCTCATATGTTACAGAAGAAGCCTTGCTCTCTGCCTTTATTTGCATAATCCCTACTGCAACATACCAGAATGATTGGTAAATACCATTTAAAACTAACACTGAGTTCTGATGAGGAGACATGAGATGTCCCTCTCTCCTACCATGCCTCTATTCTTGCCTCTTTTTTGGTTACAGTTGTTAATTGCCATCCTTGTTGGTATCTTGTTTATTTTGCCTACGGATGTCATGCCCCATTAGTTATTTCCATAATCCCTCACAATCCAGCCGTTTTGGCTGTTCTTTCTACATTGCTAGTCATGACAGTAATGATGGCCTAGTCTCTGGTGGGTAAGTGCTATCACCTAGCCTAAATACCTTTGGGGCCCCACTGTCCATGAATATTAACAAGCCCGACTTTGACACCATCTTTTGACTTTGACACCACCAGTGACCCACTGCCACTGAACTGGTCAGCAATGTGTCCCCTCACTAACACATTCCTAATGGTTTTGGTAAATGGCATGTCCTCTGGGCCCTCTGAGGATTCCAGTCCTCTGATGGGTCTTCTAGCCTTATACTTAACAGCCATTCTATCATGCTTGCTTCTCTTAGCCTCTGTCCCTTAGCTTTCCTTCCTCAAGCATTGGTCAGGGCAACTCTGGCATTTGCACTTTCTGAGTGTTGGTCATTGCTTTTGCTAGGCTTCCAAGAACCACCCAGCCATGGGTTTGCCCTCATCCCCTTAGGTCCTTGCTAAGTGTTGTGAAATAATAAGAAAAATGCATATTGGTCTCTGCCTTCAGTTCCTGGCAGAGCTCCTCAAACTGTTGTCATCCTACCTGGCAACAGCGCTAGGAGTATCTTTTGTTCTAATATTTGGTCTTGGCCTTCAGTTCCTGCCAGAGAGTGCCTAAATCCCTTGGAATTTCCTGGGTGACAGGGGCATCTTTTGTTCTAATGAGACAACTCTGCTGGGGTCCTGAATATCTTCCAGATGGGCGCAAGTCATCGGAAAGATCAGGCCATGATTAGCCTGGAACTTGGAGCCCCAACCCCTGTCCTCCAGGAAGGGGAGAGAGGCTGGAGATTGAACTAATGATCGATCATGCCCACATGAAGAAGTCTCGCTCAGGATCCTTCGAAACCTCACCCAATATATCTTTGTCTGCCTGTTCATCTGATTCCTTCATCATACTTTTATTATATAATAAACTAGTAAATGTGTTTTCCTGAGTTCTGTGGGTCATTCCAGCAGGTTATTGACACAAAGAAAAGGTCATCGCAATCCCGATGTATAGCCAATCAGTCAGAAGTACAGGTAACAGCCCAAGGCTTGCGGATTGGTGTCGTAAACCAGCGCGGGGCGGGGGGAGGGCAGGGGCCAGTCTTGTGGGATCTGATGCAAACTCCAGGTGGGTAGTGTCAGAATGGAACTGAAACCAGGTGTAGGACGCCCGGCTGGGCTCACGGAACTGCTTTGTGTGGAAAACCTACATATCTAGTGTCAGAAGTGCTGGGAGCGTCACAGTAGTGTGAGAGAAAAAGAAAACACTGTATTTCCCCTCCGGAGGTGTTAAATCCCACATGCTGGGAAAGTGCCCCCAAACCGGTGAATTCTTGCTTTTCTAGTTTAACATTCTATCCCTTCATTGGTCACCCTCAAAATTCGTTTCTTCTGCTGGGACACATTTCCAGGTCACCACAGTTGAAATCTTCAGTAACTGAGCTGCTGTTTGTGCAATAGATGGTGCATATCCTACCCCCCAGTGAGGGTGATGTGTTTATCCCAAGTCCTAAAACTTGGCCATAACACTTAGTTCAGAAATTCAACTTCCATGAATTGGTCCTAATGCAATAAACAGAGATATATGAAAATATTTAGGAACAAATATTTGCAATAGGTCATTGCTTTTAATAGCATTGGAATAAGTATAATAATATTAATTCTAATAAAATAAAAAGGAAAGCAGGAAGATAGGCAGGCAGGCATGAACACTAAGAAGGAGGAAAGGGAACCTGAGTATGAAACAGTAGGAAAAAGTTAAAGAAGTTGTGTTACATACCAATACAGATACACACAGTATTTTTAGCCATTAAATGAGACTGTATGATGGATGGGAAGAAAAGGTATCCAAAACAACTAATTAGGTAAAGAAAGAAACTGAAAAAGACTACTAGGATTCTTACTTGTGTTTATTTGTATACTTTTATGAAAGCACAGAAAATGGGCTGAAAGGATAGGTACTAAATATTCAACAGCGATTATATGGTAGGGAGGTGGGTGGCTTACAGATGATTTTAATTTTCTTCTTTTTATGCATCCATATTTTCTAAATGTTCTGTAATGAACCTATAGTACTATTACAGAAAATTTTATTAAAATCTTCTGTTGAGTCAACAATCCACTTCTAGGACTGTTTCCTGAGAAAATAACCGGAGGTGTTCTCAAAGACGTGTTAGGATGATCACTGTAGCATTATTTCTAAGACAAGGAAAATTGTAAATAATACAATTATTACAGTTATTCCACAATAAGAAAAGGATTAAACAAATTAGGCTACTGAGAATACAAATATTTCTCCTATTCCTAGAGAAGTGCCTATTTATTGTTTTGTACTCCTGGGTGAACAAGTATGTTATAACCAGTCCGAAATCCCTTCTATGATTCAATGCAACGCGTTTCAGTGAATGTGCTCTGGTGAACCCACCAGTACGTGACAGTCTCTTATGACCCAAAGTCAGCCAATCAGGATCGAAGTTTGGCCAATAAATATGCTTTTCAGTGCCAACCAATCAACAGTAGTCTCACTAGAATAGTCACGTTTCTGGAGTTGATGTCAACCTATTTCTGCGCCTCAAAATCTGCCAGTCCCTGAAGTCCCCATTCCCCCAAAACCTGTTATAAAATCATTGCTCTGTTATGATCCTCGAGATTGTGGCTCGCCAGCCCGTATATGCTTAGTATACAGTAGGCAACAAATTCAACTTGGTGTTGTGCCGTGTTTTGGGTTATTTACTATAGTAATAAATTCATCTGTGTGCATGTTTGAAGGCATGCACCCATGTGTCTGGGGCTGTGTGGGCACACCCAGAAGGAGCACACGTGTACACACACACACAGACACACACACGGTGGGATGCCATTCTCTGTTGAACGCATTCGTTAACAATTTTATTTTCAAAGACTATGCTGGCAAGTAAAACCATTCAAAATATATTATGCAGAAAAGATGAATACAAAACTGTGTGTTGTATGATTCCACTCAGCGAGACAGAGATGGGGCAGGGAGGGGATGCGAGCTAGAAAGAAAATACACCAAAATGTTAAAAGTGATTATATCTGGGATCGTGAGACTCTGGGTGATTTTTACCTTCTTTAGTTTCTTTAAAAAAAAAAAAAAAAAACAACTAGGATGACCCTTTTGTCACTTAAAGGGAGTGAGGAAGACGGTTTCTGAAAAAACATTTTGGTTTAGCACTAAAGCACGAAACCAGTTAATTTTAAACGCCATCTGGAAAGTTTAGGACCTCCTTATGCGTCCTTTTTATAAGATTCTTTTTATTGATGAAGCAAGCCATGTTATGAATGTAAAGGCCTGCATTCAGTGAATATTATTGTGAGTCTCCACACCAGATACCAAATTAGGCACCTGGGTACTAAGAGAGTATCCCACTGTAATGATGTATAGGACATTTTCATAAATGGCACTAGCATCTGAAATTATGCTTCCCCCTTTAGACACGCTCACCAGCTTGTTATTAGGGCAGACCCTCAGAATAGCAAGTGAAGGCAAGAAGAGAAGTGCAGGTGTTTGTTAGGCAGGAAGGGGAATAATGATCTATGAAATGTGCAACAGTTAAAAAATGGCAGTAGTATTAGAGAGTGCGAAATAAATTGTAATTTCTCCCACTGTCTTCTTCTTTATTTTGGAGGACGAGAGCCCTAGCTTCTTAATAAAAACTGTGTCAGTGTCCTGATTGCATTTAATTAAGCCATATGTCTGGTGCTGAGAGTGTGGAAAGACGCACGAGAGCCTGCTGGTCCCCATCTCCTAATTCATGCAAGCAGCTCTTGAATGGGTAAGAAATGATGATTGAATATTGTGAGCAGGCACAATAGTTGATCTCGTATGAATAGGCAGTGGGAGGGGGATGTGTTTGTCTTGGCTTTGTTAGAAAGGTTTTCATGATCAAACACTGAAAGAGGATTTCCCCCATTTTCTGCCTGCTGACAATGCATCACTGATAGTTTGACTTAATGAGGTTCTTAGGTTTAATAAAATAGGAAAAGGCAGTGAGCCATTTCCCCAAATGACTTGAAAGAAATATTTGGCAAAAATAATTGAGATTCGGAGATTACTAGTACAAAGAACTCTATCAGTTTCTCCCACACCAGACTATGCCCACTTGCTCTGTGTTTCTTGCTGATTTTAGAATTTGCCCCCATTTCTGCCAAGGGGATAACAACTCCCCTTAACAGAGGCCATTCTTCATAAACTATGAAGTGCTAAGGAATTAATCAAAATTGTCAGTGGGTAAGCAATAAACGGAGAGTCTGTACAATTCTTTATAATGATACCTTACCCTACCTTTATCAAATCTGCTGGAGTTTACCCAGCATGGAGCTATGCCCAGCATGGGGCTTGAACTCAGTCCTGAGATCAAGAGTCACATGCCATAGTGATGAAGCCAGCCAGGTGCTCCCATATCCCTTTTTTTGATTTTGACTTTCCTCTTCTAAGGATGCTTGCAATCAACCTGGGCTCACCCAGATATTCCAGGATAACCTACCCATCTCAGCCTCCTTAAGTTCATCACATCTGCAAGATCCCTTCACCATGTAAGGTTCAAGTTCACAGGTTCCAGGAATTAGAACATGGACATCTTTAGAGAGGGCATCATTTAGCCTGCCATTAAACATTAAAAAAAAAAAAATGGTCAGGACATCTGGGTGACACAGTCGGTTTAGTGCCTACCTTCAGCTCACGTCATGATCCTGGGGTCCTGGGATGGAGCCCCACATTAGGCTGCTCGAGCAGGGAGCCTCCTTCTTCCTCTCCCTCTGCCACTCCCCCTGCTTGCACTCTCTCCCTCTTTCTCTCAAATAAATAAATAATATAAAATCTTTTTAAAAAGTCCTTGCATTGTTATTGTGTATATTGTATTCCAACATTACAAATATTATTGTAATTACAATAATGAAAAATTTAAAGTTACTTATTTAATGGAAATATTTGTCTTCTGAGCAAAAGTATCTCTAACTCAGGTGTTCATCATTCTGCTTTACCCTGGGTGAGGAAGGATACTAGGATCTCAAGTACATTTGTTTCTTCTGCAGAACTGATACTGCTCATTCTTTTCTTAAAATATACTCACTTTGAGTTGTGCATGGCCCTCCAAGCAGAGTGGAAAAGTTAAAAAAAGAACAAGAAAAGAGAGAAAAATTTGAGCAAGATGCAGAATAGAAAGTGGACCAAAATTCAGAGGCAGTTTGTCAGCATGGCTCTAGAACGGGAGGAGGGAAAGCAAAGACGTACCCCAAATATTTGCCATTCTCATAGAACGGAACTGAAGTGAGAGGAAGGTGTAAAGTGTGACTTGAAGGGCTCCGGGGGACCGGGAGAGCTTCTTTCATCTGACCACATTTCAAAACAATACAAAGCGAGTGAGCGTCTCTGAAAGTAAATGGCAAAGGGCATTGATTTTTAAATTACCTTTAGATCATAAAATACCACAGTTGTAACAGCATTTTGGGTAGTCATCCGGCAGACTACCAGGAACTTTGTGGAGAAGAAAAATCCAGGAAGACATTTCACCAGAACCACACATTTATGCGTGTCCCTGTTGGATTGGAGCAGTCTATTGTCCTTAGTAACTGAGTTTTCATCCTAGAAAAGGATTATTTGTGAAAGGCGAGCATTTGAAAAGCCTGCCCTGAAAGTCTAGCAGAAAACACGACATTTTATAAATATTGAAAATCACATGTAAAAGATGGCTGGTTGGAGGTAGACTTCAGGATTTTCTGCAACTTTAATGATTGCAAGCTTTAAAAAAAATACCCATTTATTTCTCTAAGCAGGTTGTATTTTTCTCAAAAGGTAGAGACTTGAATTCAATATAAATTGTCAACATTTATGTTCAGTGTTCTTTCTTCTTTAATGGAAGCTGAATCACCTCTGGGTGAATTATCTGAAAATCCATTTGCCAAATGCTAGTTTACAGAAATCCAATACATTCAGTGACAGTTTACCAAATGAACATCTCCAAATTTATTGAATTTACTGATTTATAAAAAAAAATCCTTAAAAATATTTCACTATTATTTCTTACTTTTCAAATGTTAACACTAAATTATCCCAAACAAATGAGAAGGGGATTATACAATCCTGCCATATATTAAATGCTGCAAGTTTTTTTTTTTTTAAAGAGTTTATTTATTTGCTTGAGAGTGAGAGAGAGCGAGCAAGAGAGAGCAGAGAGGGAGAAGGAGAAGGAGAAGCAGACTTCCCACTGAGCAGAGAATCTGACGTACAGCTCAATCTCAGGACCACAAGGTCATGACCTGAGCCAAAAGCAGACGCTTAACCCACTGAGCCACCCAGGCGCCCCAAATGCTGCAAGTTTTGTTTCTAGCCACCAAATATTGTATAAACAGACACAGGAGCAGTCTGCAGAAAGGCTCAGTGTGACAAAAGGAGAATTATTCAACTGAGTGAAAAGAGTGCCTAGAAGGAGTTAGCACAAAATACTGTATGATTAATATTTCAGACTTGAGTTAACTTAATCATAAACATGAAATTGTAAAAGAATTTAAAAAGGGGTTAAAAATCCTAAAGAGGGTAAAAATGGAGAAATAAACCAGAAAGTGACAAAAGCAAACCCATCACCTAATAATTTCAAGCTGCAAATAGTTAAAAATAATAAACATTGATCTGTTACTTGAAATAATGGAGAAAATATCTTGAAAGTGTAAAAATATCAGAAAAATAAAATTACCTTTTTAAAATCTCATTAACAAGAATTAGAAATCAATGTAAACATAAAACATTGTTGAAGTATCAGCTACGGCTGATTTTTCTACATTAAATGTATTCCTAAAAGACTAAACCACCCAGGAGTGGTTGACCAGCTGACCATTCTGTGAGATGGAGGTGTCTTACAGAATGGGATAATGAGAAGAGACAGAATAAATCATCCAAATCGTCAAGGAATCTTCAAAAGCTGTTAAAACTCTCGCATTCAATTTGAGATGCTACAAAACTGGGCTGATAAAATCCGCTACATATTGCTCTAAACTTTATAAATAATTTTTTAAAACAAGGTTCTGGTCGATGGGTAAATTTATCGAATGGGTCACCTCAGTCAGACGGTGATTGAAATCCTCCAATGGTTTCTCATGGCCTTAGAGAAAACCAGACTCTTGACTGGAGTCTCCCTCAGTCTCCGAGGTCTTCCACAGTAAATTCCCATACTTCTCATTTCTAATCTAACCTTCAGCCAGGCAGACTGGCTTGTCATGTTCTAAAAATTTCACTTCTATTCTTTCTGGTTTCATGACCTTTGCTCTTGACATTCCTCCTGCCTGGAAGATTCTTCTTTCATTTCTCATGACTCTCTCCTCATCTCTTAGGTTACAGCCAAAATGTCACCTTCCCAGGTGATCTATGATCACCCTGTATCAAGTGTCTTTCCCCAATAACCCTCCAATTGCCCTCTTCACTTCTTTTTAAAAAACCTATCACTATTGGGAACAACTGGGCTTGTTTTTGTCTTTGCTTGCTTATTATCCATGTTCCAAAATAGAATTTAAACTCTATGAGGATTAAAGTTATACCTCAAACTTAGCACCTTTTCCTGACACACAGCAGGTACATCATAAATATTTGTTGAATGAATGAAAGGATAAATAGAGAACAGGCTTTTTTTTCTGTTTTAAAAAATCACTTGGCTGGGTCTTTTAGTAATATGGAAATAGAGCAAGGAAATTTTGGAATGGAGACTTGAAACAAAGGATCTTGGCTAATCATCCTCATCCATGTCCAAATGAATCGAAGATTCCCTTCCCACCGGAGGACCATTGCCCCATCTCATGGAGAAGTACATGACTCTTGAATGCACTGACTGCAGAGATTTGGAAGGATCTATAATAGGCTGTCTAGGAAGGGTCCATAGAAGAATGAGTCATCTTGAAGAGTTGTCACTGAAGACAAATCGGTGACAGTGTAGAAGTATGGATCAGCATAAATCAACCAAGGGCTCATCTGGGAATTGTGTCTGCTTGTATATATCAATACCTTCTTTGGGAGGCTTGGTTCCAAAGCATACTTTAAAGACAACAATATTAATCCTTGGAATTGCTTCAGAGGAAGAGATGAAAGGAGTCCCATTACTTTTTGTAACCTGTGTGCCCCAGGCAACCTCTCTGAATGTTTTCCCTTCCCACTGAATTCTTGTTATTGAAGAAAAGCTAATTAGGAGTCAGAAGAAGGTTAAAGTTCCCCCAAAGACAGCATTTCAAACAGGAAATTGAGGAAAGTTTTCCAAGTTTGACAATAAGAAGGGTTTTGATAGCTATTAAGGTGACCTCAAGTTCCCCTTCAAACAAAATTTTGAGGAAACTGCTGTAAGCTTCAATCTATTTTTACTCAATGAACTGAAAGAAAAAATGGAAAGACTCTAGACAATGCATTACTGTCCTGGGTGAATCAATAAAAACGCTGCTCTTTTTTGAAGGCTTGTGATCATCCAATCCTGGGCTCGGAATTCAAAGTATATATGTATGTAATTACTGCAAATGTCACTCAGAAGCACTAGTGTAAAATGAAAGACTCAATGAAAAGGCATGTGGCAAGCTGACTATGAATTATCATACACATTATTATCATCTATTCAAATATTTATCTTTTCTGGGGCCTATAAGCCCATGGGGATTGGTAATGAGGTATTGAGCCTTTTGCCATTAATATTCCATCTCAAATGGAGCCCAGTCTTACAAGGGGAAAAAAAAAAACAACACACTGTTGTCATCTCAGTTTTCACTGGCTGCTCTTTGTAAAAGGGTAGGGAGATACTGTCAGAATTGCCTCTGTGAGAAAATTGCAAAGTTGAGGTCAGTTTCCACTCTCGGTTCACTCTTATGTGCCTCTCATTTCCTTAGGGTCTTCCTATTATCCCCCCACATTCCCAAGAGTTTGCTGTGTACAGTGCAAGATAGCCTTTGCTGGGACCTTTACCTTCCTTCCCCCTGACCCACCTGAATCTAATCTCTCTGCTCCTGTGAAGACAAAGACACTGAAGGAAAACAATATCCCTGTAGCGTGGCTGTTGCTGTGTCCTTCAAAACCTTGGAAATACAGTTACCTTCTCGGAGTTAAACTGAATGAATTCCTAACGGGTCAGTGCAAAGATTAAAGTACTTTAACAGGACCAAATGGTTCCTGAGGCAGTAAGAATGGAAATTAATCCGATTGAAAATATTAATATGTTTCTAAATAATGGGGACAGGGGAGGGTTTTGTCAGCCAAGGAGGTAGAAATCACTTGTCAGAGATAAGACTAGCTGTGTCATCTAAGTACAGATTGTAGATGAAACCCTTCTAATCCCCTTCTTACTGTAGTCCTGGGTGGATGTCACCAAATGTCCAAATTATAAAACTTCTGCCTCCCACCCCCACCATCCACTTATTCCATTCTTTCCAAAAACTGTCTGATAACTTGATTTCCACACTTGATCTTAGCCAAAAGGCCAAGAAACAATTGATAACTTGGTTTCCCATGCAGCTTGCCTACATGGAAAAAATGCATTGATCAGACCAACAAAAATATTCAGGATGTCTAATGATTATTTTTCATACTAAAAATGTAGAAGCAGGTGTCCTGATTATGATAGTGTGGAGCAAGTTTTAGAGGGACATCACCTCTGGATCTCCATGTATGTCTGAGGCTACCAGCTGAGTACAGAAGGAGTGCCTCAGTGAGAAAGCCCACTGTGGTCCATCATGAGTGGCAGGTAGAAAAATTCGAGAGATAGATGTCACATGGTCTCTACTTATAAGAGATGTAAATCACACATGGTTATGGGTTGAATTGTGCCCCCTGAAGGTATGTTGAAGCCCTACCCCCAGTACCTCAAAATGTGATCTTATTGGGAAATAGGGTCATTGTAGATGTTAATTTAAAAGGAGGCAATATTGGAATAGTGTAGGCCCTTAATCCAACATGACTGGTGTTCTTATAAGTAAAGGAAAATTTGGACACAGACAGAGAGGCAGAGGCAAGACCGCCATGTAAAGATGGAGGCAAGACTAGAGTGATGCTGTCACAAGCAGGGACAATTAGAAGCCAGAAGAGACAAAGAAGGATCCCTCCCCAGAGCCTTCAGCGGGAAGACAGACCTACTGACACCTTGATTTTGAACTTCTAGAACTGTCAAAGAATAAGTTTCCTTTTTGTAAAGCCACCCAGTTTGTTTGGTGACTTGCTACAACATCCCTAGGCAATATATAATACACATTTTTAAGAGAGTACCTAATGGCTTCAGGAGCCCATGGTGTCTGAAGTGAAGTGTTCCAAGAGGAGAAAGTCTATCAGAACTGGGGCTGGGTCCAAGGAGAACTATGAGGACAAGAAGGTTTGAGACAGAGAAGTTGATAAAATTCTCTCTTAGAAGTAAAATCTCAGAGCAAGAACTCATCTGAACTTCCATGTATCGTGACTGGATGGAAGAAAGGAACCAGGAATTGTAACTTAAAAATTCATAATATCTGTTCTGTGCGTGTGTGTGTGTGTGTGTGTAATTAGCAGGTGAAATCCTTAAGAGCTACAGAAGTAGCAAGAGAGAGTAGATGGGAGAGGCTTTGGTCCTGAGATTTGGGTAATTGGGAAGACAGTTAGTACCTCTACTTCTCAAGCCAGAAATCTACCTAGCCTCCATTTCTCCCTTTCCTTCACTTTCTCATCCCCACATATCAGGAAATCCTGGATGGATTACCTCCAAATATATTTCTTTTAGTACATCTCTGTCCTTTGCTCACCAGTTCCCTTAGTCCCTTGTCCCATCATTTGCCTGGACAATGCAACGACCTTCTAATTGGTCTCCCCACCTTCACTCTTCCTCCTTTAATCCACTCTTCACTTGATGGCAAAAGTGATCTTCTTAAAACAAAAATCTAGTTATATAATTCCCCTGCTTAAAATCATCCATTCACTGAGAATAAAACCCCAACTCTTAATAATGCCTTATAAAGTATTTTTCTACTGTATCCTCTTTCTGTCTCTCTCTCTCTCTCTCTCCTGTTCCTTGGTTCTAGCTGTACTGTTCTTCCCTCAGTTTCTTTACCTGGTACTCTTGCCCACTATAGGGCCTTTGCACTTACTTTTTTAAACTGGAATCTTCTACCTGAAACAGCATGGCTAGCTATTCTGTATCCTCAGTTTCAGCTTAAGTGACTCCTTGGAGAGGCCCCAGGACTGGAAGTTGAGGGGAGAGTTAGCACCATTTGCTGGGAAGAGGATTTTTTTTTCATTTCATTTTATTTGATTTCTTTTCAGTGTTCCAGAATTCACTGTTTATCCACCACCACCAGGCTTACTCAACCTCCCATCCCCCACCCCTCCAAAACCCTCAGTTTGTTTCTCAGAGTCCACCGTCTCTCATGGTTTGTCTCCCCCTCCAATTTCCCCCAACTCTCTTCTCCTCTCCATCTCCCCATGTCCTCTGTGTAATTTCTTATGCTCCACAAATAAGCGAAACCGTATGATAATTGACTCTCTCTGCTTGACTTATTTCACTCAGCATCGTCTCTTCCAGTCCCATCCGTGTTGATAAAAAAGTTGGGTATTCATCCTTTCTGATGGAGGCGTAATACTCCATAGTGTATATGGACCATATCTTCTTCATCCATTCGTCCGTTGAAGGGCATCTTGGTTCTTTCCACAGTTTGGCGACTGAAGAGGGATTTTTTCAAAAGTACATATGATGTGAATTTTATGTGTGTACCTGACTGGGTCAGAGGATGCTTAGATATCTGGTCAAACATTATTTCTGGACATGCCTAAGAGTGTTTCTGGATAAGTTTAGTATTTATTGTTATTATTGTTGTTGTCATTGTTGTTGTTATTATTATTATTACCTTTAAGTGGGCTCCATAGCCAGTGTGGCACTCAACGTGGGGCTGGAAACCATGACCCTGAGATCAAGACCTGAGCTGAGATCAAGAGTCGGATAGTTAAACAGCTGAGCCACCCAGGGGCCCCTGGATCAGATCTGTATTTGAATTCGCAGACTCAGTATAGCCCAAGACCTCCCTAAGGTGCCTAGGCATCATCCCCTCTGTTGAGGACTGAATAGAGCAAAAGTCAGAGGAAGGAGGAATTTTTCCCTTTTCCTCTGCCTCGTTTCTGCAGCTGAGATCTCTCATCTCATCTTCTGCCTAGGATTTACATCATCAGCTCCCCTGGTTCTCAAGCCTTCAACCTCAGATTGAATTACAGCACTGGCTTTCCTGGGTCTGCAGCTTGCAGATGGCAGATGGTGGGACTTCTCAGCCTCCATAATTGCGTGAGCTGATTCCTCTTACTAAATCTCCTTTTATATCCTGGTGGTTCTGTTTCTCTGGAGAAGCCAGGCTAATACAATGCAGGAAGGATAATTTCACTCAATATGACAGTAGCTGTATTTGCAATCCAAAATCCTGGGGGAAAATATTATACTTGAATAATGTTCATTGGGGCATTATTTAAAATAGCAGGAAAGTTAAATAGTCTCTTGGCTACAAGTGGAGAAAAGGGTCTATTTACCAATAGTCACCATATAGAACTTTTAAAACAATCAAAAAAGATGTGGAGAAGCAAATCTCAATGTGATCTTTATCTGTGGTGTGAATCTGTCGAATAGAAGGTCAAATGTGTGTGTGCATTTGCATGTGTTTTGTCTTTGCAACTTAATGAAATAAATTTGTTTTTGGTTAACGACAATATCGTACAAAACTCCCGATGAAAAACTAAAGTTTGAGGTTTCACAAAAAATGCAACTGGATTCAGAAGTTTTCAGAGGATTTTAATGGCCCAAATGCACAGTGACTGCCTCGGCCGGGGGGTGGGGGTGTAGGTTTCGGGACGAGTGGCTCTAAGATGGCCTAAAGCAGTGGTTCTCCGAGTGTGCTCTCTGGACCAGCAGAAGCAACAAACTTTCAAGCCCCATCTCGGACCTAATAAATCAGAAACTCTGGAGGGGTCAGTGGGAACGCAGAGACCAGCAATCTGGGTTCTCACACTTTCTCTAAGTCATTCTGACGCATGCTAACTTTTGAAAATTAGTGGCCAAAGCCCCAGTCTTGTTACCAGTTCTGTTTCCAGAGATCTGTCCAAGGGATGAAATTCTATTCTTGAGCAAAGGAGGTCGTCTCCCTGTGGATGCTGGTCAAATTGAACAGCCCCACATTCCTTTCACCTCAGACATGCCCCCAATCCTGCCAGGAGTGGTGAGATTCTGTGCCCCATACACCCCCAGATTTGGTCAGGGATCCCTTCCTTTCTTCCCCTACTGCGTTTTAGGAGGATGAGAGTCAGTAGAAAGTTTGCTTTGCTTTATCCTCACTCTATGAATGTGTTTCTGGATAAAAAGCCAGTTATTTAGAGTAATGAGCTGCTTTTGACACCTCCTCTACAAGTAGAAAACTAGTTCTGAGTCTAATACACTCCCTGTATTAGGATCTGCATGAACTGGAACAAAATCGGTGCTAGAGTTCCCGTGGCTGAAACAGAGATGCATCCCACTCCTGTTAGACTTTGTAACAAAGGAGAGCACAGAATCCCAGAGGGCAGAATTCTTTGAGGTCATGGAGTTTGGAAATGACAGAGCTCGGACTAGCCCCCCCCAGGTTTTCTGGCTTCTAATTTCACATGGTAATGGCTGTCCTCAATTCAATTCCCCGTTGATTTCCAAACTTCCTCAACTTGGGAGCAGGGCCAATGTGAATACTCGGGCAGTTTTATACTGATCAGAAAAGTGCTGCTGAGCGGTGCAGGTGGAAAGCACAACCGGGGCCAAGCCCTGACTCCAGGTTCAGGGTGGCATCTACCAGGAGAGACTCCTTCACGAGTTTGGAAGCCCTGCTGGGGACTCTTCCAGTCCTGATGTTGGAGCCACACCTGAGACCAATTCGATCAAAACCTCTGAGAATAGGGACTGCCATGCATGTTTATCTATTAACCTTCATCAGATGATTCGAATACACTATCAGTGTTAAGAACCACTGTTCAAAATTATTTCCAAGCTTTCTTTACCATGCTATTTCTTTTTAATATTGTATTTATTTGAGAGAGAGAGCAAGCACAGAGGGAGAGGGAGAAGCAGGCTCTCTGCTGAGGAGAGAGCCCGATTAGGGGCTCCATCCCTGGACTCTGAGATCATGACCTGAGCCAAAGGCAGATGCTTAACCAACTGAACCACCCAGGTGGCTATTTTTTTTTAATTGAGGTTCAAGGTGGCATATTGCATTATATCAGTTTCAGGTGTACAACATAATGATTCGCTATTTATATATATTACAAAGTGGTCACCATAATAGTCTAGTGAACATCCATCACCATACATAGTTACAAAGATTTTTTTTTCTATTGATGAGGACCATACTATTATTTAAGTATCTAATCTGAACCTTGTCATCAAGGAGACACTAGAGATTTGTTCAATAATTCAAGTTAATATAATCTGGTCATCTTCACACAAAAGAGCTCTGATTGATGAAATTAAATATTTCATCCAACACTGAGCCATCAATACCATAGTATATTCATAGGAGCTTAACAGTGAAGTCTGTTTCAGGGATAAAGACTATCTATCTCTATTTCTATACCTAAAGACAGACTACTGGAAACTGAAAAATTGAGCCCCTGATTTTGTAAAGCAACGAGATTTGGGAGTCACTGGGGATCAGTTTCTCCTTGTCCTGGCTTTCTAGGCATGGCTCATAAAGTAAGAACTTCCATGATCTTGGAACTATTGGATAGAAGCTTCCGCCTTCCTTCTCTTGCTGACATCTTCCACAGTGGGATTGCTAGAAGAGTGTTGAGCTATTGGCATTGATCTTTCCTCAACTAGCCTGTCCAGGGATACATACTCTTCACCTCAGATGACAAGCACAAGGGCATCCCTGGCCTGCAGAGGGTCCTCCCTCTGTGTGCAGCTCGGGAAAGAACAGGAAGTCTGACTTAGTCACAGGTGCTGGTAGCCTACTCTAGTCCTGTTTTACTGGCAATAAATTTTATATTTTGATCTTCATTTGACTTGACATTTGGGTCTATCTTTGAACTGAAACAATAAGACTAATTAGTCTACTGGAGCCCTAACACGTGAAGCCCCATGACCAAAATGACCAGCATGACTGCCCTATTTGTGGCGTTTCCACTGAAGTCGTCCTACAGGGTTGATACCCTCGATGCAATATTATTGCTCCAAACTTCAATCAAACCAACTGGTTTTCGCTGAGAGAAATGTTGGATCAGGAGAGTCTAGGAAGTATTGGTCATCCTCACTGTACTCTTGTGTTCATGAGCTGAGGCTGATTAATTCAGTAGAAGGCTTCTTTTGTCAGGTTTTGTAATAATTCTAGGGTAAACATAGCCTGAATTCAGGATCGGTAGAGTCAGGATTGTATAGGAATCTTCATAGCATTTACAGGCTGAGTTTCATTGTTATTCTTGCTCTGTTGGAAAGACGTAGTTGCTACCATTCTTAGAAAAGGGCTGGGTTACAGGAGTTTTGGATTTATTGATAAGGACAACTAATTTAATCTTTTTTTTTGCTATGATGTTTCCATTTGTCAAATAAACTTTTACTGGCCGAGTAATCTTATAATTATTGCTACCATGGGGCTTAGGGTACTCACTAGCCATAAACTAGTAGAATATTAATGAAACTTTGTGCCCAGATCCATAAGGTGAGAATTTTAAAACCATATATAACAAACCTAGGTGATCTAGGTACAGAACTAGGTTGAATTAAAGATATTACCTTGATTCTGAAAGCCACAAATTGGTATTCAAAATAGTGATTCACTTTTCTTCTTGGGAAACTGACATGTCTCTAATGTTTAACAGTGGGCTCAAGTTTGGATTTCATGATGGAGTTCAATTACCTCAGATTTTGAATTCTGAGAACTTCACTCTGAAGAAAATTGAATGTTTTCAGCCATAATAATTGGTTAAAAGACATTTCTGGGAAGAGAATATATTGATAGAACTACATAGTCAAAGATTTAGGTAAATTTATGGGCAAAAGACTCTTTAATGTCCTCGGCGTACATGATTAATAATTTAGAGTCAAATTTAGGGGCACTCCACCTAGAGAGAATTACATTATCCAATTTCTGTTAGGTTATCCTGAAGTGTAAGCAGCAAGCTCATTAAAAATAAATGAGGTAATCAGACAAATTCTATGACTATGCGTGAGCTCCTCATTAATGTTTCACTAGACAGCATTAAGAAAGGACTAAATAGACTGCACTAGATTTGGAAGTAATAAATGGATTTCAAAAGCAAAGCAACTTAATGACCTTCCAGTAAACATGAAGACTTGAAACAGAAAGGATGAAGGATTTTAGAAGCCTATCAGCTACACTTTCTGGCTGCATCTACAATGGAAAACATGCAATGGAGTATAATCAATTAGCTGCTTAATTTGTTGAATCAAGAGGCCTGGTTTAAATATTACTTTGGAGCTTGAAATCACTGATTGGAGTGTCATTAACAGGTTAAAGTGCCTAGTTCTCCCTTCACTAAGTACTGTTGGACTCCAGCGTGGTTTCTCAAGGGCAACACTATTGACATTTTGGCCTGGATAATTCTCCACACTAGGGTGTGTGTCCTGTGCTTTGGACGTTCAGTAACAACCCTGACCTCTATTCACTAGATGCCAGTAACATTGCTCAGTCGTGACAACCAAAAATGACTCCAGACATTACCACATGTCCCCTGACGTTTGTACCCTACGCTAGTGACAGGAGGCAGAGAACTCCCAGAATACAAATAGGACCTTTCCAATCAGAGAGGGAGGTTCGACGCAGCATTACATGGGAGGATTAACTTGCAATTATTTGGTCAACCTGGATTTCACAGACAATTAAACTAGTTAATTCGGATCAAAATTTCTTCTCCGAGAGTTGCCTTACCAGGATCGGCAGCAACTCAGTTAGGAATCTAAGTGCTAGGTATGTGTTTTATTTTGACTTCAGGTTTCCAGCCCAGAAATACCTCAAGTGCAAGGATTAGGACTAAAAAGCAGATGGGTTTGTGCTCATCAGAATGATTCTAGTTCCCGGGCCTTGTTACTGTGCACACACCCATCCGCCTGCAAGGATTCCTTCTGGTGGCTTCTGGTGACCTGGTTCTTGCTCTGCCAGGTGTTCTTTACTGCCCCTCTCCTACCCCTTGCTTGCCTAAGCAGGCAGATCAGCCAAGCTGGGTTTACCAGACAGGTTGATAATTAAACATATGTACTTTAAGCCCAGATAAAACTGCGTTTGGTTTTTGACCCCATGATTTATCAGTCTGTCATCATGAAAAAAAAAAAATGAAGATCAGTCATAATAATACTCCCCAGTTTGATGTGGCAGTTCCATGAGCTGGTTAGGGCATTAACGCTTCTGCCTAGAAGAGAGACCTGACCACAGTGATAAAATAGAGAAGGGTTAATTTTTCATATAGAAATTGAGATGAAGGCAGTCCTGAGCTGGTATGGATGCTGGAGGTTGTCATCAGGAACCAATGCACTTCCTTTATTTCTGCTCTGCAATCTTCGGTGACCTGTTTCCAACTGCCAGGTTAAAAGACGGCTATTGGATGATTTCCTCACTCCCAGCAGAAGGGAAAGGCCAAAAGAGTAAAGGAATTTTTTGGAAAGTGCTTCTCAGTGAGTTATTTTTATTCGTATTGGCCACACGGGTGAGAGACAGGTACAGTTGTCCCCAGGAATTCAAGTCAAATATTTCCTCTTAGAGTTCAGGAAACTCAAACCTTCAACATACAAGGCAGGGTTACTTTATCTGGAATGATGGAGGTGGGGACACATACAATAGGGCACACAAACAATGCTATTATTGGGGGAAAAATAAAGGAAAGTGTTGCATTCATTGATCAGTTAATGTCCTCAGCACTTTAAGTAGAACACCCAATAAAAATGTATTTTCATCATCATTTTCATCTCACATATGTGAGAGAAATGCAAATTATTTGACAGTTATTTGAAGTTTAGAATAATTGGGACTTTTTTCTTTTTCCCCAGTGCCATTGTAATGCTAAAAGTATAACACTTAATGAGTACTGATACTATTAATCAAAAAGTACCATTCCTTTTATTTTTCTCCAACTATAGAAAGAGAAATCTGTGTCTGTATATTAATGTTTAATGATTCATTGTCTGATCTCAGGCTTGTATTTTGTCCTTTTGAAAGAAAATGCTAATTAAGTAATGAATAAGGTATCATGGAATTTCCTAAACATGTACTACTCAGAATAGTTATAAATCTGTGTTTTATAAAACATAGAATAAGTGTGGCAGACATCTATCTAAAGCCATTCTCCTCACCACCTTGACTCTTTCTTCCTTGGTAGCTGAATCCTGATTTTGTTCAAGTATTTGCTTTCTCACATACTCCAGCCCAGGAGGGAATCACTGATTGATTACTATAAACCAGTTGTTGTAGTTCCATTACTCTTGCTAATGATTGGTGTAAGCATGGGCACGTGGTACTCAGTTTAGTCAGCTGGGAGTTTCTTCCCTGAAGAGACGCAGGTGAGAACTTGCCCTTTCCAGGGTTTGGATGTTGTAATGTGAAGACACAATGCAGCCATTTTTTTGGCTACAGAGAAGGACATTGTTGATATATTTTTGAATGGCATAACAGAAAGTTGGAAGGTGCCCAGACCTTGATAACATCCTTGAGCTTCTGAAACAACCCTGAACCACCCTAAGTTTTGAGGATAAAAATTTACTATTTAAGCTCCTTGTTCGTAGGCGCTTTGTTGTTTGCATCTTGACTGTTGAACGACATAAGAGACTTTGCTGTGGTCTCTTATGTGCTAGCCGCCTATACAATATGTTGCCCTGTGTTTCTTATTAACAGAACCATGATTGTATTCTTAGTAGCAGGTGACCACATTTCCCAGCTTCCCTTGAAGCTAGGGCTCAACTGCGATGTAAACAAATTGATGGGTGTGTCTTCTAGGATTGCTCCCTAACAGGCACTCAGTCCAGATGCTCTTTCTTTTCCCTTTCCTCTTTCCTCCTTTTTCTTGCCAGGAATTTGGATGTAAAGGGTGGTACTCTAATAGCCAAATTTGACTCTGGGTAACTTTAAGGATGAACGACACATACAAACGACAGTAGAGAAGGAAGAAAGAAGAAGCTGTGGTCTCTAATTGACCATGGAAATGCCCTCCCAGCACCGGACTATCTACCTCTGGACTTTTTTTCTTGTTTAAAGCCATTCTTATTTGGGATTACTAATATATGCAACCAAACCCAATCCTGACTGTTGCAGCTATTGGATGGAATTAGAAGTGATACCTTTTGGAAGAAATTAAGAGAGAGTCAGAAATCTTATTTCTTAGAAGGCAGATTTTTTTTTCAAACTTAAAAATGGCCAATGAGTAGTTTTGAAAGATCAAAGAGCCACTCAAATTGTATTTAATAATTCAATTATATATTTTTAGACAATTATCCTAAAAATATTTTCTTTTGAAGCTGACTGAGAAAGCAAGGAATAGAGACCATTAGAATGCTTGTTACTATATTTGTGTGAATGCCCAGAAAAGAGTCCAAAACTGTGTAACCAAATTCATTCAGGCTATACATATTTATTGACTACGTAAAATAAGAGAGGCACTACGTTAGGCACCGTGTGTGTGTGTGTGTGTGTGTGTGTGTGTATGAGAGGGAGAGAGAGAGGGAGGGACGGAGAGAGAGAAAGAGAAAGAATCAGATGTAGACCATACATTTACAGTTTCTATTTTCTTTCTTATATCCTTTTCATGTTTCCTATAAAGAACATTCACTTTTTAGTCAGAAAAAAAATCTGTAAAATATCTTATTGTTAAAAAGAATGTAGTTGTTATAATCAAGAAATTTGGAGCCGAAGTTCTCTACCCATTATGTCCTGGGAATTCTCAGCTTTTGCATTTCTCTTCCGTGACTGCTTAAAATTCTTTGGTTGATCAGAATGGCTTCAGTTGCAGGTTTTGAACCTATTAAAATGCAGATTTAGTGGAACGTCAGTAATTCTTAATCAGGAATACTCATGGTCTTTTAAGTGGTAAATATTCCTGTTCCCTTCCTAGCAATGCTGACTCACTGTCTCGAGTAGAACCAAAGCAGGTGCATTTTTCCTCCCCGTGCGACGCTGATGTGCACCGTGGGCTGAGAGCCATTGCTTTAGGTTGTGATCAGTTATTTGAGCCTTTGTATAAATGGGGATCCAAAGATGAGTCTGCTAGGGAATGAGGGGACATAAAGGGCAGCAGCACCTAACACAGAAGGGACAAGGGGCAGTCAGCATTGGAGAGAAGCACAGAAGCCTCCAACTTCACCCTTCTCCCAGGACCTTGCACTAAGATTACAAAGAAACAAAATGTATGAAAACATCCTTTAAGTATTCAACTTATTGAGACGATGAAACAGGGATGCCCTTGCCTCAGAGAGGTAGAAGGCAAAGAGGAGAAAGAGAAATAGTTTGGATCTTCAGATACACAGCATGAAATCAACTTGAATGTGTCTCATTTTTGAAGGCTTAAGTCAGGACCAAAGTTCAGGAGAGGGTCACTGGAGACAAATCCAGAGCATGTGTGTTATCCGGGTGTCTCCAGATATCATTAAAAATGGGGAGATGGTGTTAAACACAGGACACTGCTTCCTTAGGCGATTTAAGGGACCCAGCTGGGGATCAACACAGCTTCAACACAAAGCCAAAGTCTGCTCCAGGGTTTGCATTAAAGACTGTCACTATGAATGGCATGTATACGTGCCAGGATGGGTCCTAATCTCCATCTTTGCATATCATCTACAAAGGAAGATAACTGTAGGAATCATTTTTCTCCCTCATCTCTTGCCAGAACAAAAGAAGATCCATCATCGACCCTAAACAGCCGGTTGTTTATACTGGTAATTTTTTTGAAAGCTCTTAAAACTCTCTGCATTCCATGGTGTTACAGTAATTTCTTCCTCAATTCTTAATTAGAATATTACTACTTGAAAAATGAACATATTTTTATTGCACATAGAATGATAATAAATCTTATAAATTTAAACCAGGAATCAAAGACCCACTGAATTAGGAGGAAATCAAAGGACTATAAAATGTATCTCATCATTTTCCCCTGGGCAATCTGATTCTCCCAGTGTCAGCCTCTGCCTGCTTTCTTGTCCTGGTAGGCTGAAGGAGGCGGATATTCAAGATGAGACATTACATTCTACATCCCTAATTATACATATAGAATTTTGATGTTTACAAATGTTTAATGCATCGACGAAGAAAAGACATTTAAAAAAAAAAACAAGATTTTATTTATTTGAGAGAGAGGGAAAAGGGGAGAGAGGGCAGGAGGGAGGGGCAGAGGGGGAAAGAATCTTAAGCAGAGTCTGTGCTGAGCATAGACCCCAATGTGGGGCTCTATCTCATGACCCCTGAGATCACGACCAGAGCTGAAACCAAGAGTCAGACACTTAAACTGAGCCACCCAGGCGCCCGAAAATCAGAATTTCTTATAGGAATGAAGATAAAATCTTTGGCGCCTGGGTAAGTTTATCTAATTTCCTTTACCTATCCCTGGAAATAAAAGAGAACCACTTCAGAGAAAAGAGGCCATTATCAATTCTACCCAGAGAAGTGAATACCATAGTAGGTATTCTTACAGCATAGAGCATTGTAGTATTGCTGATAGATGAATGTTTTACATTAGCATCAGTAAAAACTAAAATCTTGGAAGTACCAAGTTAAGTACTTAAAACAATCACAGGAACGCTTTTTTTGTTAAGCGGAAGAAAAAAGACATTGTGTTATATACTTCCAGGGAATACTGGAAATGGTGATTCTTTCTTTGGAGGAATAAAATGTAGTTTCTCCAAAGACAATTTTTTGCTTCTCAAAAGAGGAGCGAAGAACAGGCTGTAGTCTTAAAATAAATCATCAAACACTAATATCCAGTTACAGGTTTTATTACTGTAATCACAAAAGGGCAAAGACTAATACCATTTCCTATAACAGCTGCGGCCAGTTCACAACATTTAGCAAAGACCACGTTCCAAGAACACACACCAAAATAATTGACGTCATCTGCCAAAAGAAATAGTACTCTGCAGTCTCCATCAGCAATCCTGAACCGTGGCAGTTATAAATAACCTCACTTAGCCCACACGTCCGCTTGCGTCTGAGAAGCGAGCTCTGCACTCCTAGATCGACCTTCAGAATAATGATACCCAACCTCAATGACACATTAGAAACCACTGACACTCTTTGTATTTGTTCACCCAAAACTGCCAAGCCTGGCTCTTCCTGAAGCTGCGGATAATTTCTAGTTTTCAAGATGGTATCAGGTTATGTTCCCCCTTTCCCCCACCCCCACCAAGTAAGTAGGTGTGTTCCTAAGTCACTCTACCTCGTGCTCTGCGTGCCTAGCACAATGCTGGGTACATGGGACAGTGACACTGCGGATTAGCCAGAGTGGGTGTCCGATGCCAAATGAAGGATAGGGACCTTATTTTGAATCCTCATTGGCTCCAAACCAAGGAATTTATGTCTCATCCATTCCAGTTTCTGCAAGTTATAATGAAACACCTTCAGAAACTCATGAAGGGGAGAGAAATCTTGATCTACCCCTGCTGGCTGTACCCTTCTCTTCTGCTTTCTTTTTTCTTCCCTTCCTTCTTTCTTTTATACTCATCTCCTCTTCCCCTTCCTTTCTGTTGATGCCGGTAAGCATTTCTTATAGGGTATTGAGCTAGTTACTGAGACATATATGAAGAAATGTGTTTTTTTGCCCACAACCTGCTCAGAGGAGCTCCAAGTTTGGTGAGCTGCCATTCATAACAATGAAAGCTCCATCTGTTGCACGTGGACTTCATTCCCACTGTGTTTTATGCATCGTGGTATTCAATCTTTGCAGCGATCTTGAGAGGAGGTCACTTGACATCCCCATTTTACAGATAGGAAAAAGAGCTCAGAGTGGTTAATTAACTCGCCAAAGTTTGCACAGCTACGAAATGACTAGTTGGGATTCAAGTCGGTCTGCTCAGATCCCAAGCCAATGCTGATCCCACAATTACATCCTGTTCCTAGGAGGGGGTTGGGGGATATTTCCCACTGCACTAGCAAGTATGTGATCTTTCCTCTTCTGTGGAAAGATGTCTCTGAAAACATTTGCATAGCAGTTTGATTACAGTTCATAGAGACACACACTTAAGACATGTAAAGATATTTAAAGAACAAAAGGCTATGATTTAGGTCAGTGTTACTTCAAGCCTGATCTAGAGACCAGCACCAGTAGGTGGACTGTGTTATCAGTCTGTGATGAGATAAACCCAGAAACTGGGAGTAAACATTTAGGAACTTGTAGAGCGATTTGGTAGAATCATGATAATAATTATATAATATAATAATAATAATATACAATAATATATCTTAATGATGATGATATAATAATAATATAATGTAGTGTTCTATTTGGGGATTTTTAAAATTTATTTTTTCTAGTACTTCATTTTTTTTTTTAAAGATTTTTATTTATTTATTTGACAGAGAGAGAGATCACAAGTAGGCAGAGAGGCAGGCAGATGGAGAGGAAGGGAAGCAGGCTTCCTGCTGAGCAGAGAGCCGGATGCAGGGCTCGATCCCAGGACCCTGAGATCATGACCCGAGCCGAAGGCAGAGGCTCTAACCCACTGAGCCACCCAGGTGCCCTCTAGTACTTCATTTTTATTATATTTTAACAAAGTTAGTCTGAGTGAATTCAGCATTTTACAAAACTGACCCTTCACAACAAATCATTTGAGAAGCACTGGTTTAGGTCACTGTGAGTATAAATAAGTGAAATTTAGCTGCTATTAATAAGCAATCAACATGATTTTCCAGACACACCACTAGGATACCCAGAATAGATCTTTTCTGTTCCCTGCAGGATAAACTGCTCGCTGATTCCTGGGCCCATTACTGTGGCCTTTGGGAGGATCAGGCCACTCAGGGGCATGTCTGACCCAAAGCCCCTCTGGCAGAGGCCTGGAACAAAGGAGGTTTCGGGAGGTGCTTGATGAATGTTGACTGGAACAGTTAGTGACTGGTGACCCATCAGGTATAAGTCTCTTTTGAGTTTTAACTCATATGTCTTGGTGAAGAAAAAGTTAAGTGTTGACAGACCGGTGAACCTTCCAGTAATTTTGATCATGGGACTTGGTGACAGACATTGAAGATACCTTTAAGGGGTGCCATTTGCATACTATGTTGATTGGGAGTTGTGTTCTTTGCCCTACCTTGGTGGAGTATTTCAGGGAATAATACAAGGTTATAAGATTATCTCAGGGCTCTTCTGTGGACAGAATATAGACATATAATTTGGTACTTGGAAGAGACATCCTGGACAGTTTACGTACCCAGGAATCAGAATTGGCTTATTCATGACTTCTAAGGAAAGTCATGCATTTAAGGAGTTGGTTATTGCAACTGGTGATATTGGTGATTATTGGAACTGGCAGAAAATGTTATTTTATGAAAGCTTTTAAAAGAAATCTCTCCCCACACCCTGAATGATAATATATTTACGTTTTCAATTGCAGGTGTCACTTCCTTATTTTCAGAGCTCTGTCCTGGCCATGAAAACATCTTCTGCTTATAGTGATACCTTAACTGAAGTTGATAGCGTTGATTTTCTGCTGGCTGGTGAGACGCATGAATCCTTCACGGAAAAATCTGAGCTATGGTGTTGTTGCATGTCTTCCCTGCCCCCAGAGACCAGCGGTGAGCACACAGGATTGCTCTTTTATCTGTGACCAAGGAAGCTAACAGGATGACTCAGAGGCCAGGGGAAAACATGCTCTAGGGATTTCTTCTTTCAGACCGCTAAAATGGGAGGAAGATTAATGGCAGGCAGAGTCAAACTGCAGATTATAATTCTCCCCAGGCAGGTTACAAAGGTATACTGACGAAGCTCTACGAGGTAGGGGAGATGAGGAAAGGAAAAGTCTTAGAGCTGCTTTCAAAGCCATTTATCAGAAAAGGAAGTATCTCTTAACAAAATGACACCATATCTAAAAATTCTTACCTGGCATCCCTGTTATATGCCACAATGTCAACTAAATATGCCTTCATAGTCATCACAAAATAGAATTTATGCACCGGATATATGAAAATGTGTTTACACATATGTGTAATTATGTGTATTAAACATGTGTTTACACATGTTTAATAAAACTAGTTGGCCTGTTTTAAACACTGAAATGAAGGAAGGCTAGATAGGTGTGCTCATCTATTTGATGAATTACATAGACTGGCAGCTTTATGAATCTTCTAAGACCCTGGCTTTCGATAAAATATGGAATATTTATTGTATAATATAGATAGCAGGATCTCAATATTATTCCAAAAACTTTATATGAACGGGAGAGGGAGATGTTCCCCCTGGAGTAGTTATTTATCACCAAAGATAAATTTTGGGGGTATGATGGGGTTCAGGATATGCTACCCCCAAATATGGCATGTTGGCCTCTTGAATTTCTTAAGCTGAAGGAATTTGAGAAAATGGCAGGTGCAGAAAGGTCGCTCTGACCTTCCCCTACTCGTTCTCCTTTCCTGAAAGCTGGAGATAAATCTCCCATGTGGAAAGTGCCCTCCCTGAATCAAGAGGAAGGAAGACATTCTTGTCACCAGAGACAGGGAATTTGGGGCTGAGAAATCTGTACAAACAAGCGGTCTTAAACTAACCCTTATCTTTCTAGCTATTTCTTCATTATTTACTACTTCTAGCCCAAATCCCTTTATCTTGTCAATTTTTCACAAATTTATTGTTTCTTTGTCTAAAGGGTGTAAAAGCTTCCTGTTCTGGCCACTTCTTCAGACATTTCTTCTTTTGTGAAGATCCCTCTGTACACATAAAAATTCAGTACAGTGTGTAAGCTTTTTTCTGTTACTTTGTGAGTTTAATTTTCAGATCCAGCCAGCAACCCTAAGAGGATCAAGGAAAACCTTTTCCTCCCCTACAGGAGGGATATAACCTTTAGCAAGATAAGCTAAACTAAGTCAGTTCAACCATTGACAAGTTGTCATGGGCAATTCACAAACAAGGTATGAACTAGGCTCCCATGTTACAGCTTAAGGAACAGATCAAAGTCCCACAACACTGAGCGTGATCTTAACTGTACTAAGAGGGAATTGCTTTCTTTCCTTTCAGAAACTTTTTAAGGAGAAGTAAATTTTATTTTGGGGGAGAATGACTAGGGTGTTCATGGTTAATTAGTGTTTGTTCAAAGTAGGGGAGTAGAAGAGGGGGAAAAAAAGGAAAAAAGAACATTTATTGTTGATAGGAGATGTGGATGCAGGTCAGAACTTATTCTTAAGGTTTCTACAATAAAGTTTATAGAGTAATGAAGGTATAATATATAACATGTAATTCAATGTGAAATAGTAAAAACTAATTTTAGAATGTTACTCAAGCTTCACTTGTTCTGAAATGTTTTTCCATACCTAAGACTAACCACAAGAATCAAGAAATTTTTGGAACCAGAGCATATCTGCATAATCGAGAAAGTAGGCAGATAGGCACTTGGCTCCAAAAATGAGAACATATTTTTATTTTCTAACTTAGCCTTAGCATTCAGATATATTTTTTTTAGTTGTGGAATATATACCAAATCACAGATTAGGAGGAATGTATACAAATGTTCTCCAGGCCCCCGCTCCCCTCCCCCCCCCAAATTTAAAAACCTGTAAAATATTTAAAAGGAAGATCATGATTTTCTAAATTCAATTAAGTAATGATAGGAGACATTGAAGCCTTCGGGAGTTTTCAGATAACAAATGGCAGTAGGGTAAATTCTTCTTCCTCTGCTAGCTTCTAAGCATAGTCCAGGCTAAATAAGAGGCTCTTCCTTCAACCTGTTAAGGGGAAACATCCATCACCTCTGAGTCCAGCCTTAAAAGGGTCCTCAAGTAGAGACCGTTATTAAATGTTTAAAGAAAACTGAAGTCACAGAATGACATTTCCCCAGCTTATGATAGCATAGATTAATCAATGGAGACAATTTGCACATTATCTTTGGAATGTGAATATGGATTAGTTTTAAATATCCCAAATCTTCAGAGCCTACTTAAAAACTGATACTGATGATACTTTCTCCAAGCTGTTCAGAAATGACTTCGTTTGCAACAGTGGTCACTATGAACGTTATATCATGTGCTTGTCACAGTACAAATGTATGCTAAACATTTGTTGTACAAATGAATGAACAAATGAATGTCCAGCAACATAAAAACAATCAGATCTACTGTGTTACTTTGGCAGCAATAAAGATCATATTTGACAAATCCAAGAGTAGCTTATTCTACTGTGTTTGTAATTTACCAACTGTACACAATCACATGTATTTTGTTTACATTAGACTATAAATATTTATTAATGTCATTTGATACAAATTCAATATTTATAATTGTATATATTGGTTTAGTTTGAGAATTTATTCAATGTCCTCAATGTACCTCGATAACATTGTATACATTGTAAGGAATCAATTATGTCCTTTGAATGAATGTTCTGAGAGCTCAGGAGTAATTACAGGGATCTTCTTATGGACTAAAAAAACAAGAAAATGTCAAATACTTTTACTTTATACATTGTAAAATATTTCTGTCATCTCCAGTCTTTCTGTATTGTTTCCCCTCTCTTCCATCTCTTTGCTCTTAAAAATTTTCACTGTGTTTAATCTAAACTGCTGTATTGGAGAGGTGGGGGCTTGTGGCTTCTCTTTGTGTATTACTGTGAAAATGTGCTTTTTTGATAGAGAGGTTCTGGGAGCCAGCTAATGCATTGGCAGGTGAACTAGCTTTTACTGCCAAATGAGTCAGCTGAGATGGGAACATTAATTTATTTGAATGGACATGAATTGACAATGCCATAAAGAGATATTGGTATAGCTTAATGGAACAAGCTGTCAGGAAAATGTAGGTTGGGTACAATGTGATTGGCAAGCATCGAGAATGTTTCCATGTTCACAAATATCTCCCTTTCCTAATCTGGACTGTTGTGTCTTGGATTCCTCCACTGAATTGCAAATACCCTGGGAGGAATGACACCTCCAGCTATCATCAGGTGTTAATATTAGATTAAAATCGCTGATATTCAGAAGTTTTGACCTACATAAGTAGTACTTTGATTTGATTCAAAATCATACCTTCTTAGGGATAGTTCATGAGATTACCTTGTTATTGAACTGAGAAGAGAGAGGATAAGAAATTTCTGAGACAGGGAAAGATCTAGAGTATGAAGTATTGCCTTCATTGTTAAGTTGGCTGTGTTATCAGGACCCATGACACCTTCTTCATTCTAGACATAATGATTCCATTATTGCTTCCAAGATTCTGTCTTATATGGCCATTTTATATTCATGTAAATTTTATAGTGTACTCATGTAAGGCTTGATGTAGACTGAAATCCCCCAAACTTGTTCATTCAGGTTGATTCTAAACCATGTTTTCTAGGACTTGACCCTAAAAATTGGTTTTGGGGATCTAGAATTTAATGTTCACCTCTGTAAAAATAATTTCAATTCAACTTAGTTCTCTAACCTCTACAATCTGGTTAGTGGTTACTGAATACTGGTTAAGATTATGGACTTTGGAGTCAGGCAAACCTGGATTCTACTAAGTCTAAGGGCCATTTGCTGGTTGTTGTAACTTTAACAAGGTGCTTACTCATTTTGAGCTTTAACTGACTCATCTTTGTATGCCACTCATATTCCTCAGAGTCATTAGATTAGTTACATGTGCATTAGATGAATTGTTGTGCTATTTCTGCACATTCCAAAGAAAAGACTAGTCCTTGACTGGTTCCCAGGAGATAACCTCTCACTCCTTAGCATATCTTGCCTGAAAAGAATGTTTTAGGATGCCTGAGATTTTGGGTTACACTGTATCAGGTGGGCAATATAGTTTATGTGAACAAGATGACTTAGGGAAAATGTCTGTTCTTTTAAGCCTGAGGTCCTGGACCACATGTTAATTTGTTTTCTGGGACCTGGAGACTGAACAGCTAAGGTCAGTGAGGCACATCCTGCATGCCTATGTGACAGATCACCAACTCAAACCCTGGATGCCAAGGCAAGGGAGAGCTTCCCTGACTGACAACACTTCACCCATGTTGTCACATTTTATTACTTGGAGAAGTAAGTACTTTCCTTGTGATCCCACTAGGAGATGATTACTGGAAGCCTGTGGTGTTTTCTCTTGGTGCCTTCATCCTAAATGCCTTTTACTTTTGTTGATTTGGATCCATATCCTTTCACTGTAATAAATGGTGATCATAAGTATTATAGCTTTCTTGAATTCTCTAGACAGTCCGTTCTGAGGTTGGTTTTGGGGGCCCCCACACATCTGTTTATGCTCTGCTAGCAATGTATCCTGGGTCAAGTGCTCTAACCTCATTTAATTTCATTTTCTCACCAGTAAATGGGGATGATAATAATTATAGTAGCTACCTCGTCATGAAGTTTTGGGACCCAGCCTATACCTTATTTTCTCCACAAGCATTACTTGAGAGTTACTATAGAAATTCCAGGAAAATGTCAAGTGCCAGCACATAACATATATATTTTTTCAACGTAAGTTCTCTTAAGCAATCTCTTTTGCAAGTTCTCATATCTTCCCTCTCCCCTGGTCTCAAGATATCATTTCTGGGCTAGGAGATCTAACCTCAACTAGTGCAGAAATGTCTTCTTCCAAACTCTCATAGACCTCATTCTCCTCTTATCAGTGGCTGACTTTCCCCATTTTCATCCCCAAATCATCTCCTTGATGGAGAAGTCAAGCAAAATAAGAGCTTTGCTTGAGCTTTTTCACTTGATTGGCCTCAAGCAGTAAACTGATCTCTCTTGATCATCTTTAAAAGTTCATTTTTGTTGATGAAACTAGAGGGTATTATGTTTAGCAAAATAAGTCAATTGGAGAAAGACAACTATCATATGATCTCCCTGATATGAGGAAGTGGAGATGCAATGGGGGTGGGGGTTAAGGGGGTAGAAAAAGTAAAAATGAAGCAAGATGGGATGGGGAGGGAGACAAACCAAAAGAGACTCTTAATGTCATAAAACAAACTGTGGGGGGTGGGAGGGAGGGGTGTTGGGAGAGGGTGGTGGAGTTACATTATATGTTTAAATTTTTAAAAAGTTCATTTTTGTTTTCTTTTGATGTTTCTGGAATTTTTTCTTTTTTTTCCTATTCCCAAATCTTTTAGATTTTAACTTTTCCTTCCTACACATTTGTGATATTATCTATGCCCTCTTTAAAAAAATTTTTGGCTTAATTAAAAATTTTACATTATTGCCACTATTTTTCCTTAATTATGAAACTTATGATCAAAATTAAAACATTAAAAATATTTATACCTTAGAAAATAAAACTCTTTTAAAGAAGTCTAACTCTCAAGAAACCACAAATGTGCTCCTTTAAATTACCTGGTTCATAGCAGGGGTTCTTATGTAACCACTGGCTTCTTTAATTACCTTCCCTATGAGGATAATTTCCTTCTCTATTAGGATAATTTGAAATGGCACGGACAGAAGATTTTTTTGGTGGGGGAGAGTTTTTTAGCTCTCTCAAATTTCATGTAATGAAACATGCCCATCTGTCCTCTGAACTTTAAAAAGAAATGCCTTTCTCAAGGTCATGGTAGATATTTGAGAATCTCCAGCATTCTCTTCTTTGTTATCAGGATCACTCTTTTGTGCTCCAGTTTTAAAATGAGGGTCTTACAGTATATGGTCTAGATGTTCACATCAAGCACTATTTTCTTTTACTATATTTTATTTATTTATTTGAGAGAGAAAGAGAGAGCATGCCTGAGTGTGGGGCAGAAGCTGACCCCCTGCTGAGCAAGGGGTCCAGAGTAGGGCTCCTTCCCAGGACCCCAGATCATGACATGAGCTAAAGGTAGAAGCTTAACCGACTGAGCCACCCAGGCACCCCCACGCACTATTTTCTATGCTTCTACTGTCTATAGGAAGTTGTACAGATGAGCAACAATCGGAGAAGACTTTATAAAGAACAGTTTTCCCAGGCATATATGCCTATGGCAAGGATCAAAGAAGTGCCCCCAAGAATGCCACCGTTGTGGAGACTGTGACAGGTTTGGCATCAAACTGGAGAGCATTATCAATTTTTAGGTCTCATTAATTAACATTCCTGGAGGTGACTGGGTAGCTGAGGGCAGCACGGAAGCTGGTCTAGAAAGTTGATGTTTTATTATATAGCATGAAGTGATCATATTCTCTCTTTGCATCAGTTCCATACACACACAGAAATGGAGACAAAAGCTTTGAGGCTGCACTTGGAAGATACCTCATTATTTTATGTATTCAGCATTCTACTTTTCGGGAAACTGTCACTAATTCCCCTGTATTTATATGGTTTCTGCTGGAGTGGCCATGTTTATTGATTCAGTTATTCAACGACAATTTTTGAGTGCTATGTGTGACACTCTTCCAGGTCCTGGAGACATAGCCATGAATAGAATATACAAAAAATTTCTTATGGAGCTTGCATTCTGATGGGGGAATAAGACATTAAATGAAATAAGTAAATATTTGGTATGTCACCTAAAACGTGCTATGGAGAAAAAGAAAGCAAGAAAGTGAGAAAAGATGAAGGGACAAAGTGAGAGAAGCCCTATGTTCCGTAGGTGGCCAAGACGGACTTCATCCAGGATATTTTTGGAGTTAGATCAAAACAGGATGGTTTAAACCCAGACTGTGGAATGAGGAGTAGGATTAAAAAAAAAAAAAAGCCTGTTAGAAGCAAAAGAGAAGCACGAAGATGCAAGGGAGTAGCAGAAAAAGAGGATGTGGGTGGAGAGAGAGAGAGAGAGCCTGAGAGAGAACTTCTCAGGTTCTGCATAATATTCCAGTATACGTCTGATAAATCCTTTTATAAAAATCCCTCTTCCATTTTAAGCTGGATCAGTTTCTGTCACTCCCAACCAAAGAATCCTAACTCGTACACATATTAAGTAAGATAACTTGTAAATTCAAGGCTTGCTCTATGTGGGAGATGTTGGTTACCTCAGAAAATTAGAGCTCGATGCTCCTGATGCCAAGAGTACACATTTGGTAGCAGAGTAGAATTAATTTTGCTGTTCCCTAGCATTCCAGAAATAAAATGTGCAAGAAATATCCATTTTTCTGGAGCTTTTACAAATTTTTATTTATATCTAGTTAGTTGACGTATATGGTAAAATTGGTGGCAGGTGTAGAATTTAGTGATTTTTTCACTTCCATAAGATACCCAGAGCTTTTCTGTTTTTCTTTTAATCAAATTAACTCTGACTCTGCACTGGCACTGTGGAAAACTCAAATTGGAAGCATTATATTTCACCTCTATTTCTGTTCTCCCTCTGCTCCCTCCATCCTGGAGTCACAAAATAATTAGGGAAGCTTACTGATGTCTAGACCCCTGGGGAAAGGCTCTCTAATTTCCAAGTCGCTATTGTTCAGTCCTGCTTTAAACTTTCTCTTAAAGCCCTGGCTCTCTGCTTCTCACCAAGATGAGAGCACAGAAATGTGTACTGAGGCTAAAAGATGCTTTCCTTCTCAAGGTGCACTCCTCCCTTCTGAAGTTGTGGCACCTTCCTGGAAAAGGGAAAATCTTGAAGCAGGCTCCAGTATCCACTCAGGTAACCATGGGACCTGCAAATCATTCACTTTCTCTCTTTATTCTCAAAATAATTCTTTTCTCTTCTGGCCTTCCACACACTCCCATACACAATATTTTCACTTAGCTTAGACTTTTAGAATAGACCATAAGAGTTGGCCCATAAGAGTTGGTGACTTCTGCTTCTTTTTTTTTTTTTAAGATTTTATTTATTGATTTGACAGAGAGAGAGAGATCCCAAGTAGGCAGAGAGGCAGGCAGAGAGAGAGAGGGGAAGCAGGCTCCCTGCTGAGCAGAGCCCAATGTGGGGCTCAATCCCAGGACCCTAAGATCATGACCTAAGCCGAAGGCAGAGGCTTAACCCACTGAGCCACCCAGGCGCCCCTGGTGACTTCTACTTCTAATTCAGCTTTCCGCCTTGCAAAAACTCCCCAAAGATTTTTTTTGGTCTTTCTTTTTATGCTATAATATGCACAACATAAATTTTCCATTTTAACCATTTTTAAGTGTGCATTTCTGTGGCATTAAGTACATTTACATTGTTGTGTACCCTAAAGATTTAATGAGAATCTGGCGATCTGACTGAAATGGAGAAGGATGAAAATATAGAAATAAATTCTCTTTTTGAAACATTGCTCATTTGAAACATTGTGTATTTGTTGAATGAATGGGGCAAGTTCCATAATTTGTAATTTTGAGCAGCAAAAAGGCATTATCAGTATAGTAGGTTTTAAGGTGCGAGAGGATGATGAAGAGAAAGCTTGGCTGTAAGGAAACTTGGGGGAAACAATGAAGACAAACTTCACCTGTCTCACTCATAAGATCATTTAATATATCTGAAGTGAAGTAAAATGAAGACTTTTTCTCCACTATGCCTTGTGCCAGGATCAGAACAACGTTCCTGAGTTTTGATGGAGGCATAAATAATTTCCACAGAGAAAGTCTCAAATCGAAAGTAAAGTTTAATATTATGAATTGCAATAATGCTTTTTGATATCTAAGCAATGGGTTACTAAGGGATGCAGTCCACAGAAGAGTTAGTATTAAAAATCTTTTTTTTTAAGTATTAAAAATCTTAAACTTATTAAGAATTATGGCAGGGGTCGGGGGGCGTAGGGTGGACAGGAAGGAATTCAAAATACCCTCAAATGATTTACATTGGCTTGGCCTACAAGTTTCTTTTGGGAATTTGAAGAACTTGTATCCATTTATTCATCCCGAAATATTTAGTTAAGCGCCTACTATGTGTGAGGCACTGGGATACAGCAGTGAACAGGTAGATTCCTTTATTTAAAGAGCTTACATTTAGGTGTACTGGAATTCTGAGTCGTGAATCCAAAGGCACGATAAATCGAATGATGCAGTGAACCGAGGGAACCACGGTTCTTCAACAACCTCAGCAAAATTGGTATTTTAAGTTTTCTATTTTTGGAAGCTGGATCCTCTTAGTTCTGGAAAGATGTAAAGAGATTACCCGTCCAATATATATATACACAGATTTCGTGTTTGGGCTCAGCAGTTTAGGACTGGAATTCCAAATTACACCTGCAGTGCCGAACTAAGCCGACCTAAGAGGCAGACAGGATTACAGAAGAAACACTTCTTTTTTTTTAAGATTTTATTTATTTGACAGATAGAAATCACAAATATGCAGAGAGGCAGGCACAGAGAGAAAGGGAGGCAGGGTCCCTGCCAAGCAGAGAGCCCGATGCGGGGCTCGATCCCAGGATCCTGGGATCAGGACCTGAGCTGAAGGCAGAGGCTTAACCCACTGAGCCACCCAGGCGCCCCCAGAAGAAACACTTCTTTATCAGAGCCCTCAAAAGGTACAGCCATCTCAGCCTACAGCAGAAGGCCATGAACTACAACTCCCTTAACCAACTGAGCCACCCAGGCACCCTCATGAACTACAACTCCCAAACGCCCTTGCCACCGCCAGCCAGACTTCGAAGTATGGGAAAGATGGAGGGACGCCGGGCGCTCTCCTGTTGCGTCATTAGAGTGCGACTCCAGATACAAAACAGGTCTGGGCTACAAAAGTATGGCAGCTGCTGAGGCGGCGGTGGTATTGTCGTCGTCTTTGGAAACAGACACAGCCCTGGTCCCTGAAACTGCAGGAACAGCCGCAGCAACGGCCGCCACCCCACCAGCGACGGCTGCAGCTGCGGCCGTTGCAGCCGCTGCCAGAACTGGATCCGAAGCCAGGGTCTTCAAGGCCGCTTTGGCTACTAAGCTGCTGTCCCTGAGCGGCGTGTTCGCCGTGCACAAGCCCAAAGGGCCCACTTCAGCCGAGCTGCTGAATCGGCTGAAGGAGAAGCTGCTAGCAGGTACTGCAGCCCGGGTGGGGACCAGGCTGAGGCGGTCGCCGCGAGAGCGGAAGCCGCAGAGAGCCAATGGGCTTTTTTTGCGCGCCCGTGGCTCGAGAAGTAAAAGGAGGGGAAAGGGAGGATGACCACTGAATTAGCTCTGGACAGAAATCTGGGGCGTCTCGGGCTTGGACTTGCCCTGACCTGAACTCCTGTAGCCTAGTTGACAGTTTTCGTCTCAAGGGAAGAACAAAACACAAAACCCCCACACTTACACCAATAAACCCCTTCCCCTGGGCAGACAAACTAATATTCTGTAATTTGATCACCCAGGAGACTTTTGTTTGGCTCACGTTGATAAACCCCTCCTAAAGGAAGCACTGGCTCTCTACCCCCAAAGTTGAAGTCTTAAAAATAGTTTGGAGATGCAGATATTACTTAATTAAACAAGACTTTAATGCAGTGGTTTTCACAGAGTGGGCATAAGAATTATTTAGAGTCCCTTGTACAAATACAGATTCTGGATCTCTGCCCTCCCAGAGATTGTGATTTTGAGGTTCTGGGGTATTTTTTAGGAAACCATTTTTAAACTATTCTTCCAGGTGATTCTGGTCTAAATGGCTTTTGGACCACATTTTGAGGAACTCTAAGTATAATTTAAGAGCATTCTTTTTCGTTTCTTCATGTACACTGGGAGAATATTAGAAAAGCCCGGAGGATATCTCAGTTCATCAGCCCAGTAGATTATTTCAGACAGTGACATCAAGGAACCTTAGATTTATTGGACACTTACAATAAGCCAGATGTAGTTTATAGAGATGGGAAGATGAAAGATCCTGTCTTTTCTCTTAACTGAACTCATAGCAAAGAAATTTCTGCAGAATTTGATGACAAAACTATTTAGCTGTGTATTCAGGGCTCTCCTGAATTTGACCCTGGCCTGTCTTTCCATTAAAAAAAAAAACAGTACAGGAACTTTTCTCCACCCCCCCTTCTTTTTAAGACTTATTTAGTTTAGAGTGAGAGAGAGCACACAGGCAGGGAGAAGAGGCAGAAGGAGAAGGAGAGACTCTCAAGCAGACTACCCCGCTGAGCATGGAGCCCAGAGAGGGGGCTTGATTATATAACCCTGAGATCATGACCTGAGTCCAAGTCATGAGTTAGTTGCTTAACTGACTGAGCCACCCAGGTGCTGCAGGAACTTTTTTTTAACATTGTTTAGTGTGTCTTGGCAAACTTTATTATCCTTTTTTTAAATGCAAAATCAAATTATTCTGGTGGGAATTTGTTAATTAAAATTGACACAATATGGATTCAAATGTTTAATGGCAATAGGTATGCTCTTGTAGATGTTTAATTGTAGTGTTATATCTACTCACTCTTTTTTATACTTCCCTTATACTTTGTTACCTGTAAGAATGGGATGTTGAAGGAAGGAATTGCACAAGCTTTGTGGTGTCATCATGGAGTTGTTTCCTACACACAATTGCTTTCATTGGGCCTGATTTATTAGCTGAACTATGGTTTTTTTGATCCTCAAGGTAATGATTACCATTCTTCCTCTCAGACAGGTTTCTGATAGAATCAAAACCATATCCTGGCCTTCTGGTTAATCTGCCTCCAAGAGTCCAAGAGCTGAAGTTTCTTGTTGAAACTTGGTTAAAACATTGTTTCAAGGCTGTTGCTAGGCCATCTTCTAGAAGCCTCTCACTCAGATGTAGATATTCTCATTACTCCATTTCCATATTGCTTTGATTGGTCTATTCTATATTTATCTTAGCTGACCAGGCTACCTGGGAAGGTTCTAAACGGTACAAATTTCGAGGCAGCACGTTCTGTTGCTGGCCAGGTTTGACACCCGCTGATTCAGGCCACCGTTAATGGTCATAGCCTCTATTAACACATCTGGCTTTTTCCTTATTGATTCATGTTATACTGAAATCCTTGCTCTTCTTTGTCTATCTGAATCCTTCAAGGCCTAAAACATCAGAATTTTATAGCTAGAAAAGACCTTAAGAGATACTCTCCCATAAATGTTACCAATAGGATGAACCAAATTCCAATATAGTAGACGTGGTGTGTCTTCAAACTCGAAGGAGGTAAATTTGGACACAAAGGAAGGAAGCAGGTTTGTGGGCCTTCATATTCTAAGGAAGGTCAAGTTGAAAAATACAGAGAGTTCTCCAGAGGTTTTCTATAAATTTGTAGATGAGAGGTCCATAATGAATTACAAGTGAAAGGTGAAAGGTTTCCTGGGCCTGTTCTCATGGGTTTTTGTTATAGCAGGCTCTTCCACGCACAGTGATGTAATCAGAGAGTGCCATGAGGACTGTGTTCCAGACAGATGGTGTTCTGTAATTATGCAGTCAGGCCAGGCAACCCAGGACATCAGTTTGGACATCTATTCTGGCTTCTCCATTATTGCTCTGCTTTCCTTCTCTTCTTGTCTCTGTCCTCTCTTTTCGTTTCTTTTGCTCTATTTTTTATCTTCACCATATCAGTGGTTATAAGGAAGTTTGATGGGTTTGGGAGATGTAGATCAATACAGCTGTTCTTTCCTTTCTCTTTTGAAGTTAAGTAGCCAATATTCTGTCTGTGTATTGATAGATATGTATAACAATAATAATGATAGTAATAACAATAACTTACTGTCAGAGCGCCATGTAGTTTCCAAAGCACTTTCAGATAACATCATTTCAATTTATCTTTATAATAGGAAGATGAGATGGCCCAGGTTGACATTTTCTTTTTTTAAATCTAAATGCTTCAGAGTTTGAGACAATTTAACTGGTACCTACTTTCCACATAACCCCCCCACTTTTTTTTTAATTACCATATAATTTATTATTTGTTTAGGGGGTACAGGTCTGTGATTCATCCGTTTTACACAATTCACAGTGCTCACCATAGCACATACTCTCTCCAGTGTCCATCACCAGCCACCCCATCCCTCTGCCTCCACTCCAGCAACCCTCAGTTTGTTTCCTGAGATTAGGAGTCTCTTATGCTTTGTTTCCCTCACTGGTTTCATCTTGTTTCAATTTTTCCTCTCTTCCCCTATGATCCTCTGCCTTGTTTCTCAAATTCCACACATCAGTGAGATCATATGATAATTGTCTTTCTCTGATTGACTTATTTCGCTTAGCATAAACCCTCTAGTTCTATTCATGTCATTGCAAATGGCAAGATTTCATTTTTTGATGGCTGCATAATACTCCATTGTGTGTGTGTGTATGCGTATATATATAGGTATATATATATACCACATCTTCTTTATCCATTCATTTGTTTATGGACATCTAGGCTCTTTCCATGGTTTGGCTATTGTGGACATCGCTGCTGTAAACATTGGGATACAGTTGCCCCTTTGGATCACTACATTTGTGTCTTTGGGGTAAATACCCAGTAGTGCAATTGCTAGTTCGTAGGGTAGCTCTATTTTCAACTTTTTGAGGAACCTCCATGCTTTTTTCCAGAGTGGCTGCACCAGCTTGCATTCCCACCAACAGTGTAGGAGGGCTTCTCTTTCTCCACATCCTCACCAACACCTATCTGTCATTTCCTGACTTGTTAATTTTAGCCATTCTGACTGGTGTGAGTTGGTATCTCACTGTGGGTTTTTTTTTTTTTTTAAGATTTTATTTATTTATTTGCTAGAGAGAGAGAGCAAGCGAGCACAGGCAGACAGAGAGGCAGGCAGAGGCAGAGGGAGAAGCAGGCTCCCTGCTGAGCAAGGAGCCCGATGTGGGACTCAATCCCAGGACGCTGGGATCATGACCTGAGCTGAAGGCAGCCGCTTAACCAACTGAGCCACCCAGGCGTCCCCCTCTCACTGTGGTTTTGATTTGTATTTCCCTGATGCCGTGTGATGTTGAGCACTTTATCATGTGTCTGTTGGCCATTTGGATGTCTTTGCAGAAATGTCTGTTCATGTCTTATGCCCATTTCTTGATTGGATTATTTGTTCTTTGGGTGTTGAGTTTGATCAGTTCTTTATAGATTTTAGATACTAGCCCTTTGTCTGATATGTCATTTGCAAATACCTTCTCCCATTCTGTCGGTTTTCTTTTGGTTTTGTTGGTTATTTCCTTTGCTGTGCAAAAGCTTTTTATCTTGTAGTCTCAGTAGTTCTTTTTTGCCCTTGCTTCCCATGCCTTTGGCGATGTGTCTAGGAAGAAGTTGCTGCAGCTGAGGTTGAAGAGGTTAGTGCCTATGTTCTCCTCATGGATTTTGGTGGATTCCTGTCTCACATTTAGGTCTTCCATTCATTTTGAGTGTATTTTTGTGTGTGGTGTAAGGAAATGGTCCAGTTTCCTTCTTCTGCATTTGGCTGTGCAATTTTCTCAACACCATTGTTGAAGAGACTGCCTTTTTTCCATTGGACATTCTTTCCTTCTTTGTCAAAGATTAGTTGATCATAAAGTTGAGGGTCCATTTCTGGGCTCACTGTTCTGTTCCTTTGTTCTATGTGTCTGTTTTTGTGCCAGTACCATACTGTCTTGATGATGACAGCTTTGTAATAGAGCTTGAAGTCTGGGATTGTGATGCCTCCAGCTCTGCTTTTCTTTTTCAACATTGCTCTGACTATTTGGGGGTCTTTTCTCATTCCATACAAATTTTAGGATTATTTGTACCATTTCTGTGAAGAAAGTTAATGGTATTTTGATAGGGATTGAATTAAATGTGTAGATTGCTCTAGGTAGTGTAGATATTTTCACAATATTTGTTCTTCCAATCCATGAGCATGGAACGTGTTTCCATATCTTTGTGTCTTCCTCAGTTTCTCCCATGAGTATTCTATCATTTTCTGAGTATAGATTGTCTCTTTGGTTAGGTTTATTCCTAGGTCTCTTATGGTTTTGGGTGCAATTGTAAATGGAATTGACTCCTTAATTTCTCTTTCTTCTATCTTCTTGTTGGTATATAGAAATGCAAATGATTTCTGTGCACTGATTTTATAGACTGCCACCTTACTGAATTCCTGTATGAGCTCTAGCAGTTTTGGGCCCACTTAACCTTTTGTTAAGTTTAGCTTCTTGAAGGAATTGAGGGTTTTGATTTGGAGAGAAGGGCAACAAAAATAGATAATTTGGGAACGTAGTGTTCTTAGAAGTAGCCCTTTGAAAGATACTCCCGACATTAGGTAGCTGGGGGTACCAGCAAAGAATACCAGGAAATGAGAGAATTAGAAATGAAATCAAGAACTTTTAAAACTAGCTGCCTATATAAAAACTGACTTCTTTTCATCATTTAACAGCCCACTACTAGGAATTTACTATGTTTTTCAGGGTTAGCCTGGATATTTGCTCACATTAAAAAAAAAGGTCTAGAAAGTGAATTCTAGTTTCTACACAACTAATTTTGTAATACTATTTCTTCGTAATTTAGGGAGTGTCCGTACATTTTTAAGTCTGTTCTTTGCTAATAGTGTTACCATCTCAATCTGTTAAGTTTGTACAGTCCTTTTTGTTTTGAGTACTCCATCCATCTTTCCCCCCATATTTGTGGAGCTCTTACTTCATTTGTCTTGCTAATTGCCATTTCTTATCCAATTGCCCTCATAGAAGCTGGAATGCCTTCTCCAGAATGGACCAAAAGGAAAAAGCAAACTTTGAAAATTGGACATGGAGGGACGCTAGACAGTGCAGCCCGAGGAGTTCTGGGTAAGAGATACGAATGGAAGTTTGATGTAACTACCACTTACTATAGAAAGAAATACTGATTGAGAACAGATAAAGCCATGCCATTTTCAGTCTTTTGGAGTATTTCAGATCTACTGGATTTATAATGCCATTTTCTAAAGAAGCCCTTAAATGGTACAAGGTATACAAAGCTATTAGAAATAGCAACTTTTGTGTGTAAGTGGGACTTTGAGACAGGATTTGTATCTGTGAAGCAAAGCGTTAACTTAGCGGGCCTGAAATTGCTATGTTTAGAAAGGCCTGTGTGCAAGTGTTGCTCTTGGCAGGCATCTGGGAACTTGGATTTTGAGAGTGTTCCTACCTTTCCTATCTAGTAAGGGTGGCTTGCTGTGTGCCTCAGCTGCTGGTGTGAACAGTGTGGTGTGTGCCGAACACCTGCTTTCCTTTTAGGAGTCTGGAATTTTGTCCTACTACTTGTGCAGATGTGTCTGGGTAACTGTCCTCATTCCCTCCAATTAAGAACTTTCTGAGTTTCTTTCTTTCTTTCTTTTTAATATTTTATTTATTTATTTATTCATCCGAGAGACAGAGAGAGGGAGAGAGCGTACAAGCAGGCAGAGGCAGAGAGAGAAGCAGACTCCCTGCTGAGCAGGGAGCCCGATGCAGGACTCGATCCCAGGACGCTGGGATCACGACCTGAGCCGAAGGCATTGTCTTTTTTTTTTTAAGATTTTATTTATTTATTTGTTAGAGAGAGAGCGAGCACAGGCAGACAGAGTGGCGGGCAGAGGCAGAGGGAGAAGAAGGAGCCCCATGTGGGACTCGATCCCAGGACGCTGGGATCATGACCTGAGCCGAAGGCAGCTGCTTAACCAACTGAGCCACCCAGGCGTCCCCGAAGGCATTGTCTTAATCGACTGAGCCACCCAGGTGTCCCTGGGTTCTGAGTTTCTAATAGGCTTTCCTGAGTAGGAACATTGCACGCGCTTTTTATATGTTGGAGAAAGGAGCGTGCTCAAGTGTCCTCTGGCACAGGAGGAAGAGAGAATAAGGAAACCTGTGTGTGGATTTCTCCGGTGTCTTTTTCCCCTTATGATCCTACAATGTAATGGTACTACGTCACTGTAGTGAGTCTTAGCCATGTAGGAATCTTCTATTGTGGAGTGTTGTGTTGGGGATTCTGACAAAGTATTTGGCTTTTTTTTTTTTTTTTTTTTTTTGCGCTTATCTCAGATTTCATCTCTGAGGATCAGCTCTTTTGAGAAAGTGAGGCTTATGGTTCCTGAGAGAAGTCACACTTTCTGTTGGAGATATAGTGAGCATTATTGCTTATGGAGGCAGATTGGTGGAATTGATTGGCAGGAGAAAAACCACTTATCCCTTTCCCTTTTTATTTACTTATTTATTTTTTTAATGCCTCTGGTAGAGGTTCTAAAGTTTACAGACTGCTAAAGTGTGTGTCCACAGGCTAGAGTATATTTTACAAACTTTTGGTCTAACTCTATCCATCGTCACAGAAATACATATGTTGGGATTCCTGTCTCCACATCTTATAAACAGAGTTCTGTAGGACAGTACTTACTTTTTTACATGGTCTGGTGTTTTGTATTTTATTCTATTTCATTTTCCTTTTAAATGTTGACAGTCCACTAAATTGATTTCATGATGCACTAATGCGTTGTGATTCACGGTTTATAAAATACTGTGCTACAGTGTCCAGTCCATTTTATTAGAGCCAAAAAATTAGGTACAAACAACAACTCTGATCTAAGCTATCCAAAGGAAATGAATGCTTATTTAGAAGAAAAGGATAAAATTTTTGGTGAAGAAAATTCCATTTTTTAAGAAAGTTAGAAAAATACATGATTTTGCATTTTAAAAAATTACAGTTTTTATTTAATTCATTTGGAAAAATATCTTTACTGCGGGTTTAAGTAGATTTAAAAAACACAAGGAAATCCATCTTCCTGAGTTAGAGAACTTGAATAGGCAAATTCTGACCAGTTAAAGTTGCTGTTTCTTACCGTAACTAATGATAATCATATAATGAGCAGTGCACTGTGTGTGAAGTCTTCAGCTTGGAGCATACATAAGTTATATACTTTAGTCCTCGTAAGGTGGGTGTTATGATTCCTCATTTTACGGAAGAAATGAAGACCCCGAGAGAGGGTGCATTGTCATGGCTTGTGGCAGAGTCAGGATTTTGAGCCAGATCTGCTCAGTTCCATAGCTTCTGCCCTCACCTGGCATGGCAGATACCTGGGCCTCCTGCTCTCCTGCTACGCCCATTGCGGGGTTACTTAGCAGTTGCCGTGTTCTTTGCAGCTGGTCCTAAAAGTGGCTTCACAGTTTTTATCAGTTCAGCACTCCTTGAGTTGAAGGCTATTCATTGTAACCATTCTGTTCTACTGTTTTCCAAGGCACAGCACCAAAAAAAACGAGAAGAGACAGGATAAGCTCTGCTGTTTATTTATGAATAGACCAATTGTCTTAGTTTCTGGTGGTTTTTACTCATTGGTATGCAGAAAATAGTGATACTCAAGGCAGTGAAAAGAAGTTTATTTTTCACCCTAAAGCTAAGGGATCTAGTTGAAATTTCCATTTTAGTATATGAAAGGCTGGCATTTGGCTAAGATTTGTATGAGTGGAAGAAATTGTATTGGAAATAATTTCCTCTTTGGGGGCTTAATTTATATTTGATCACCCAGGAACTTTTATGATGATATAATCCATGCATGTATCAAATTGATTAATTTTATTCTAATACCTGTAGTTCTCAATGAGGAATAAAGTTAAAAAAAAAAAAAGTAGGCATTTAGTCACAGAATAAAGGCTATTCATTGTTTAAATTAGTAATTCTGGAGACTTAGAAGTTGATTTTTGTTGTGTGGTGGGATAAACACTGGGTTCTAATCATCATGAATTTGTGAACTAGCTGCTTTACTTACTAAGTAAACAAACACAGCCTAGGAAACATCTGTAACCTTTCTGAATCTCTGTTTGTTTATCTCTTGAAAGGGGTAACATCTACCCTAATTTTCAGTAGATTTATTGAAATATCATATGAAATATCTATAATCTACGGATATATGCTATACTCTATCAAGTGCTTTATAAAGGTCTTTTTTTTTTCCAATAAAACTGGACCTGTGTGTGAAAAAATATACTTTTACTTTCAACATGTAGACTGTTTTTGCTGGGATTTTTTTCCCTTTGTAATATTAATGGTACAGATTTAAGAATTTAGTTTACAATGTAAGATATAATCTGAAATTTGGGTTTATAATTCTATTAACCTATATTATAATATATGACTTATATAATTCTATAAAGAGGACTTGCAAGATTCTTAAAAATCCTGTGGTAAGTAGAATAATGGCCCCTTAAATATGCCTATGTAATAACCTCCAAAATCTAAGAATGTTCTATCTCAATCTATGTTAAAGAGATTATCTTGGAATACGCAGGTGGACCCAGTCTAATCACAAGGGTCCTTAAAAGTGAAAGAGGAGCCGGAAGAGGGAGACGAGGCTGTGGAAGCAGTGGTTGGAGTGACCTGATTCCTGGCTTTGAATGAGGAAGTGAGTCACTGAGCCAAGGAATGTCAGCGCCAAGCCCTGGGTGGTAGAAAAGGCGAGGAACCTCCTATGGAAAGGCTCTAGAGAGATTATTCCACAGGGTCTTCAGAAAAGACTGCAGCCATGTAGACACCATGATTTTGAGCTTAGTAAAACTCATTTCAGACTTCTGATCTCCAGAACTGTAGGATGAGTTTGTTAAACTAGTAAGTTGGTCATTTGTTACAGCAGCAATAGGAAATGAATACATCCATTTATTACAAATCACCTGAAATGGAATCTCAGTTTCTATCACTTTAAAAATTATTATTTTGGGGGGCGCCTGGGTGGCTCAGTAGGTTAAATGTCTGCCTTCGGTTCAGGTCATGATCCCAGGGTCCTGGGAACTAGTCCTGGCTCAGTGGGGAACCTGCTTCTCTTTCTGCCTGCCACTCGCCCTGCTTGGGCTTTCTCTGTGACAAATGAGTAAACTCCTTACAAAAATTACTATTTTTTAAACTTCAGAATTTATAAAATTACTGAAGAAAATTAGAAAATATAAAAAAAATAGGGTAAAAATTATTTTCCACCTTCAGCAATAGTCACTGACATTTTTGCTATATTTTCTCCTAGCTTTATATCTCTGCAAAATTTTTAAGTTGAGCTTTTTTTTTTTTTTAAAGATTTTATTTATTTATTTGACAGACATAGATCGACATAGATCACAAGTAGGCAGAGAGGCAGGCAGAGAGAGAGGAGGAAGCAGGCTCTCTGCGGAGCAGAGAGCCCGATGCGGGGCTCGATCCCAGGACCCTGGGATCATGACCTGAGCTGAAGGCAGAGGCTTTAACCCACTGAGCCACCCAGGCGCCCCAAGTTGAGCTTTTTTATTGTATGTACATTTGTATCCTTTTTTAAAAATTTAACTTAACATTATTTATGTTAACTTTCAGTAAAGATTTTTCTTTTTTTATCTTTATTGAAGAATAATTGACAAATATAATTGTGTGTATTTAAAGTGTTGAAATCATGCCAAGTATATTCTCCAACCACAGTAGTATGAAACTAAGAAATCAATTACAGTAGGAAAGCTAAAAAACTCACAAATATTTAGAAGTTAACACACTTTGAACAACCAGTGGGTCAAAGGGAAATTAAAGAATATCTTGAAACAAGTGAAAACAGAAATACAACATACCAAAATTGATGGGGTGCAGGAAAAGCAGTTCCAAGAGGGAAGTAAACATTATTTTTAAGGGCAACATAATATTCTGTCGTATCAGTCAGAAACAATTATTTAGGGGTACCTGGATGGCTCAGTGGGTTAAAGCCTCTGCCTTCAGCTCAAGTCATGGTCTCAAGGTCCTGGGATTGGGCCCCACATCGGGCCCTCTGCTCAGAGGGGAGCCTGCTTCCCCTTCTTTCTCTGCCTTCTTCTCTGCCTACTTGTGATCTCTCCCTGTCAAAATAAATAAATAAAATTTGAAAAAAAAAAACCAAAACAATTATGTAACCATTTCCCTATATGTGATTGTTCATCTTAGCAGAGTTTTATTAGTAGGATAGATTTTGTGAGGAACATCTTTATGAATAAAACTCCTTTTGGTTTTGGATTATTAAGATAGATTTTTAGAAGTGGAAAGATAAAGGTCTTTTAAGATGGTTGCAAGGGTGTTAGAGAATTAGGTAAATGGCCATAGAAACTTTTATCTGCAGAAGGTTTGGAATTATATGTGTCATAGCGAAGTGGCTCTCATCATTTAAAAAAGTCTATATGATTTGTGAATACAATACTAGGACATTTGGGTAGGTTTGGAGATAGTGGATTTTTTTTACAGAGAGACATTTTGAGCACAGAAAATTTGGGAGACGGAGAAAGAGAGTAGTCACTGTGAGACAGTGCTTGGCAAACCCTGTTATTCATTCGTTCTCCCAGTTCTTCCCACTTTTCAAACTGTTTTGTCTTCTTCTTTAGTATTAGAAATCCTACTGAGCTTTCCAGATTTGGCTGAAATGCTTTCTCCTACGTGGACAGCCTGCCCACCTTGCTCTTTTATGTTGCTAATATAAAACTTCATTCTAGCCTAACATTAACTCACAAAGGGCTGAAATCAGGTCTTGTTTATTTCTGTGCCTGTATAAGTACTGAATAAAATGTTGAACGATTGAATGAGAATAAGCTGAGTAAAAATTCTGTCTAGTAAACTGTCCTTTGAATGAACAGCCACTGGTTGGCTGGGCCTCATCTCCAGATAATCTTTCTGCGTGCCACTTTTGCAGTAGTCTTCCTAGAATTCTGCTTTCACTGATCAGCTAACTTTAGCAGGCCTTGGTTTTCTTGGATATAAAATGAGAAGGTTAAACTGGATACCTTTAAAATGCCTTCTTGTTTCAAATTCTGTCATTTTTGGATCACTGACCTAGCAGAGAAATCAGCATTTCAACCATGATAAAGTCAAACATGTAAGCCTGTTCTAAGACACCTGTACTCTGGTTGATAAACCCACTGTGCTCATTCTTGTATCTGAGAATTTGTGCAGTGTGTTCCTTTTTTAGAACATGCTTCTCTCCTTTCTGTATGTTCAAATTCTGAACATCCTTTAAGGTCTATCTCAAGCTGTGTTAGAAATGCTTGAATGAAGCATTACCTGGCCTCTTCAGTGGTTTAGAGTCCTGCCTTCTTTGACCTCCTGCAGCATTTATTCTGTGTTCATTTTGACTCTTCCTCACATGCTATCTTATTGCTGTTTAGCATTGTTCACTCATTAATTCATGCACCATTTTTTTTTTTTTTTGGCCTGCTTGCAGTTTCTCTTATCTCTATTTTATTTTCCCCATGAGGTTATAAACTCTTTCAAAGTCAGGAAATGTTCTGTTCCATTAAAAATACTGTTCTTGGGACTGTGTGCAAAGTAGCTGCTCCAGAAATATTGACTGGGGATCCTTGAATGGAAAAAATTGCATTGGATGTTTGTTATTACTATATAAAGCTTTTTCCTGGACAGTAGCAGCTATCATTGGAAGAATATGATGCTCGACATAGGACACTAAAGGCAGACAGTTGTTTTTATCTTAGTCTTTGAGCTAATATGACTCTTATCATAGAAGCTCAGGGAGGGTTTGGGATGTCTTTGTGTTGAGGTTGAGATTTGAGCTGGGTTTTGAAGGGTGGATTTTGAACATTAGAGAGTTGGTACTGTAGGCATTGGGACCCTATTGAGGATTGCTGGGGGGCTTTGTAGTGTGCAGTACAGGTAATCAGAAATGGTTATAAAATGGTGTGAATTGGAAGAGAAAGGGATAGATTATAGAACAGTCAGGCTGGTAGTGGTTTAGGTAATTTAGGCTTATGGCATTGGGAAGAAAGCCTAGATAAGTAAGGTGGCAGAAGGATGAAAAGGAAGGGAGAGCGTCTACTGTTAGTCTGGTCTGAATTTTGACTCCACCATATATTAGTTGGTAGATGTTGGGCAAAGTTCTTAGTCTCTGTCTGTCTCAGTTTCCTCACCTATAAAATAGGGATAATTGTATTATTTTTTAGGGTTGTTATAAGGATTAAATGAACTAATGAATGGAAAGCATTTAGAGTGGAATTTGAGACCACTGGTCAACTCAATGAATGATATCTGCTCTAAATATTCATGACAGTGCTTTTAGCTGGTCATTCATTTCTTTTTGTTTTTTTTTTCATGTAATTCTGAATCGTGGTGTTTATACTATGTTCTTTTACAAAATTGTATCCATTGATGAGAAGTACTTGAATTCTTATAAAAATTTGCTTTCTGTTAAGTGAAGAAATAATTGTAAACTCTATCCTTCTCTCCTGGTGAAATGTGTTGTCATAAGGATAAATAATGTTCGAGATTGAAGAGATGGGTGGGGCATTATTGTACGTAATACATGATGTATGTGAACATACATTGTCCAGGCTTGCATTTTACCTTGTATTATTCTTTGTGTTTGGTTGATCTGTTATGTCTCTGTTTTCTTGATTGTATACTGCTGGACACTAATTATTTTTAAATGGTTCATTACTTATGATGATGGCTTTTGCTTTGTTTGATAATGAACTCTATCAGAAGGCTTTATCATACTGTGGTTAAAGCGTATCATGTGTTTTTCACTGATCCACATATAAAATTCCAATGAGTCCTCTGAGATTGTTCTAAAACTTTTCATTATGTAATTGTCTGGATTGAGGTTTCTATCATGTTTAACACTTTGAGAGGAAAAAAAAAAGTGTCCCTTCCATCCTCTTTTCAGAATTTTTAAGTTGCATGACAAGTTCCACTGATTAGAATAATAGGAACCCTCTAGTTATGCTAAATATATGTTCTTTCCAACTTTATGTTACATGTGCCAGAAAATTATGACCCAAATATATAGTTATTTCAAAAATCTAGTTTTCAGAATAGAGTGTTATAATATTTCTTTCTTTGATTTATAGTGGTTGGAATTGGAAGGGGAACAAAAATGTTGACCAGTATGTTGTCAGGGTCCAAGGTAAGAAAATTGGAGTCCTTTTTTTTTTTTCTCTTGAATGTTTTTCTTAATGACCTATGCTTTAGATTTTAATCAATTAAAAATTGTGTACATTGCATTTACAGTGCTATTCCTGAGTATTAATTGTTTTTGTCATGATAGCTGAGATTCAAAATATTGAGACTATAAATTGGAAATGTTTCAACAAATTGATTTATAGAAGCAAAAACTCTGCAGTGCTTATCATTTTAAAAATTGTATTGTTTTTTATATATTTCTTAGATGAAAGAGAACTTACAGATCATAAATTCTATTGGCAGATTTTTTTTAAACCTTGGAATTTTAATAGAAACAATACCATTTAAAAAAAAGAAGAAACAATACCATTTTGTAACCCATACACTTTTCAGCAAAAGACCTACTCTCTCTACTGGTTACAAAATGTTTACCAATACAAGTGAGGCTTCTTTAGGATGATAAGTTACATCGTTCATCTGTGAGAGTAACCTTGGCTGAATCAAAAAACACTTTTTGTGGCACTTGGGGAAAGAGAGGAAGGTTTATGCAGGGGCAGGGAGAGCTGTAAATCTTTGTATAGCTTCAGGCAGTGAGTGAGAACCCTCCTGCAAAACAGCAGGCAGAAGAAGTATTGAAACAGAGGTCAATGTGTCAAAGGGGTTAACCTCTCTGGACCTCTCAGTTTTTCCTTAGGAAGAATGATTTGATCCCCTCTAGAGTCTCTTGCGGCTCTAAAGGAGGCAAGCATATCTGAACTCTAATTGGGAGCGAAGTGCTGGTTCTAATAGTTGTAGCTAGGGACCAGCGAAAATGCCTATGCAGGCAAGATTAATAAGCCGCTAGGTAGAGAATTTCAGCAAGTTCCTGGACTAACTTTTCATTTGTTTTGAAACCCTTCCTCTAAGTGGGATATGAATAGTTGGTAAAGTGAACTTGTCTAAATTGTTTCTTAAAATACATACGTGTGTGTGTGTGTGTGTGTGTGTATGATCAAAGACCATTAAAAAAATTTCCCCTTGGGGCACCTGGGTGGCTCAGTGGGTTAAAGCCTCTGCCTTCGGCTCAGGTCGTGATCCCAGGGTCCTGGGATGAGTCCCACATCTGGGCTCTGCTCAGCAGGGAGCCTACTTCCTCCTCTTTCTGCCTGCCTCTCTGTCTACTTGTAATCTCTCTCTGTCAAATAAATAAATAAATAAAAATCTTAAAAAAAAAATTTCCCCTTATTGCAGACTAATGACTTTTGTAAAATATAATTTAAATGCTGTGGCAACATCAGATTGCTAAGTAAGTTTCTAAATAGTCTCATTTTTCTGAGCTTATCTCAGAATAAGCTGGCTCATGGAGCACACTTTGAGTGGCAGTGGTCTATGTAAGTTTTTCTTAAAATAAAAAGCCCTCGAGAACATATTGTCTTTGACATCCCATTTTAGTTATCAACTGGAATAGAAACCTGTATCTTTTTTGGAAAGGATCTTAATACTTTAGATAAATGGAAAAATTTCAGTGTATCTTGCTGCATAATCCTTAAAATGTTGGTGTTGAAAAATCACAGAATACAAGAATTGTGTTAGAATGGCAAAGTTTGACGTGTTTTGCTAAATTTACATTGTGCTTAAATACTTACACATAGCATTTAGAATTTGTCTCTGATACAGGTTTTTGCCATTTGCTTAGTATTTGTTTCTTCTTAATATTTCTTCTTCCAAAGTACAAACAGTGGTTCCATTGATGCAGAATTATGGATGATTTTTATTTTCTTTTTTCACATTATTTAGTATTTTCTAAAATCTTTACAATGAAAAATTACTTTACCACAAAGATATGTTTGCATTAAGGATTTGTTCTTTTACTCTAAGATAAAAGATGTTGCATTCATTGGAATATTCATTATTCACCTCTCCCCTCCTCCCAAAACCACAAATACAACACACTATTTGAAAGGTTTTACATATAAATTCCAGGCATATTTCCAGAAATATGACCGGAAATGTAAATATATCATTGGCTGTGGTTTAAGCTTTATTTATCATGAACCATTTTGGTATTCAGCTTGGAAAGCTGAATGTCATACAGTGAAATCACTGATCCTCAGATGACTGTATCCTAAATAGAAAATCCCAGGTGCATCTTATTACAGAAACCTATTTCTTGGATCCTTCACATTTCAAAAATAGGCATTTTTATCTTCTTAGCTATTTGTTTTTCTTACACTTTTAATTTTAGATTATGTATCTGTTTAAAAAAATTAAGTCATTTAAATTTAAGTATATGGAATATTACATTTTTACCAAAAGTAGTTGAAAAAAATTTTTTTTAAGATTTTATTTATTTTTATTAGAGAGAGAGAGTGAGCACAGGCAGACAGAGAGGCAGGCAGAGGCAGAGGGAGAAGCAGGCTCCCTGCCGAGCAAGGAGCCCGATGTGGGACTCGATCCCAGGACGCTGGGATCATGACCTGAGCCGAAGGCAGCCACTTAACCAACTGAGCCACCCAGGCGTCCCAGTAGTTGAAAATTTTTAATGAATTTTTAAAAATTAGATTTTTGTCTTTAGCACTGGAAGGAGTCTTATAGATTGCCTTCAAAAATTTTTTGGCCAAGACCCATAGTAAGAAATTCATTTTACATTGTGACCCTATATAAACATACACATATAAACAACAAAAATTTCAGGGGCACCTGAGTGATACAGTCAGTTAAGCCTTTGGCTTGGGGAGCCTTCTCCCTCACCCTCTGCCCCTCCTCCCAGTTCATGGTCAGTCTCTCTCTCTACCTCAGAAAATAAATAAAATCTTTAAAAAAACAAAAAGCAAAAATTTCATTAAACAGCCTTAACCCTATGTATAGTGTACTCTTGATACTTTTGCTTCTACTTCCTTAAAAAAAATTGCTTCCTGCAGCCTCCAAACTAGGCATGGACCTATCAGACCTATCACTGGACCTAATGTTTACTCTTTCTCCACTTCCTGCTTTTACAGATGAATTTTATTTATATCACAATGCTACTAGAAAAATTCATCTTATAGTATGTGTAGGGTAGAGTTATCTCAAGAGTAGAATTATTTGTTCTTGAATGGCAGATATTCAGTGTTCACATTACAGCCTTATCACAGTGCTTCCCTCCCTCACCATCCAGTCCTGATTAGAGATTTTCCTAATTGAACATGGCCTAACACGCTCTTTCCTGCTGAACCAAGAAACATCCTTAGAATTCATTTCAACATAATGCCACTTCATACAGCAAGTTAATGGGTAGAGTGCTGACCTTTTTAGTAAACTCTTTATGCCATCAGATGATTTGGTTCCATTCTTTGAAGACCAGAGACCATTTAAACCTCCCAGCAACTTTCTCGAACTCCTTCCAATTCAGATCAGTGTACTATCTAAGGGTCCTGCTCTGTGTTCTTCACTACTTCCTCTCCTTTCCTATAGTACTCTTTGCTTTGCCAATGATCATGTTTCTCTTGAGCCATTTTTTTTTTCACTGCATGCTATTTTGGGTTACATTTATAATGTGTATAAAAGTTGATCAATAAATACTATTAAGAGTCGACCCTTGAAAGACACAGGGGTTAAGAGTACTAACCCCCTACACAGTCAAAAAACCCCATATAATTTTGACTCCCTAAAAACATTACTGATATCATGGTCAATTAACACATACTTCGTAGGTTATTTGAATTTTATACTGTATTCTTAACGTAAGCTTGAGAAAAGAAAGTGGTATTAAGAAAATCATGAAAAAGAAAAAATGAATTTATAGTACTCACTATAAAAAATTACATATAAGTGGAACCCATGGTATACAAGGATCAGTAATATTAGTATTCCCAAGTATTTTGTGTATCCCCAGATCTCTCTCCTGAGTTCCAGGCCTATTGGATCTCTTTAACTACATGTTCCATAAACACTGACATTTATATCATCTAAGCAAGTTCTGTTGGAAATCTTGAGTACAGTTAATTTCATTCCATTTTCATATCTGTGATTTCTGGTAACCTAGGCAAAACTTGGCAGTCATCAGAAACAGGAAGTATCACCTGCCAGTTCTTTAGGGAGAAACAGTTTCTCTGGGCGTTAAAGTGAGAAAGAAATTTCTAACTGTGAGGGATATTGCATGACAGTAGTTCTCAAAAATAGTTTTACAGCAGATATAGAAGTGGATCTATATAAAACGTAACTTAGGTAAGGTAATTCTGAGAGACATTAGGCTAATGTGTCCCTTTGGCCTAACTTGTTCTAAATACATAGAAGAAGGCAGTGGTTGCATGGTGCCTCTACCAGCTTCCCTAAATTATACCTTCTTTGAACCAATCACTAAGCAGATACACTTAGAAGTAACAGACTGTGATGAGATTTTGTAGTACTGCCTTTATTAGCATCCTATATTGCTGATTAAAGTCAGTTACTTATATGTGCTTTAGAAACCACATGAGCAGATGGAAGGGTTGATGTCCTATTATGAAAGCACTGATGCCATGTAAAGACTAGCATTTTCCAGATGTAAGGCTACTCCCCTACGTCTGTGGAGATAAACTGAAGCGGTACCTATAGACAAACCCAGCATTTCTTCAGAAAGCAGCTTTGTATCCCTTCAGCAGTTGAACAAATATTATCATTGGGGTATCCAAACTTTTCCACCCTGAATGTGTTCAAAAGATAGTAACCTTCCCCCAAGTATACAGTAGCATTCTGAGGTTAACCAGTCAATGGCTGCTCTGAAGTGTGACTTGAATATTGCTCCTGTGAAATATAAGCCAGCTCTCTAGGACTTGCGCATTTCTTCCGTTTTCTTCAGAGGCTAGTCCAATTTGTACCTTGTCTTTACACTCTATTAATATGCATGCATTTCATAAGTACTATATTGAAAATTTGAAGGGCTTACACTTGTGATCTATAAAGAGCTATTCCTTTTTTAGTGAAGACATTTGAAGTTACATGTTCTTGGTTTGGTAGGTTTTTAAAAAAATGTTCTTCCTCATCATAAATAATATTCCTTTGTTTGTGAAACTTTGAATCACAAGCTTTCACATCAAACCTCAGAAAAAGTAACTGCCTACTTGAGAGGGAAATGATTATGTATACTTTCTGTAATACAAAAACATTTTCCTTGGGTGCCTGGGTGGCTCAGGGCGTTAAGCCTCTGCCTTCGGCTCAGGTCATGATCTCAGGGTCCTGGGATCAAGTCCCGTATCAAGCTCTCTGCTTGGCAGGGAGCCTGCTTCCTCCTCTCTCTCTCTCTCTCTCTGCCTACCTTTCTGCCTACTTGTGATCTCTGTAAAATAAATAAATAAAATCTTTAAAAAGAAAAATTTTCCTTCCTTCTGAAGAGTACAGAAGCCAATTTGCTCTTAAATCTGTCTAGCTAATATCTTGCTGTGGGGTTCAGGGAACTTGAAGATGAGTAAAGTAGAAAGTGGGGTACTACTAGTAGCAGAGAGAAACCATGAATCCCAAAGAGAACACAGTTCAATGGAAACTTCTTTAAGAATTCCATAGGACTTCCATTTGTTTTGTTGCCATCAATTTATGTTGTGACGAATACCTTAACAGAATTCAGAATTATCAGGTATGCATCCTGTCTCTCTGTAGAATTTAGGCAGCAAATAGAAATACTTTAGACCCCATAGGATAAAATGGTGATGTGTATATTCACATTTCTGTGTCTTTTTTCTTCTTGGTGGTGAGGTTTTGTTTCTCTTGAGGGCTTGCCTGTCTGGCTGGATTTTTCTAAGTAGCTAGTAGACCATTGACTAGAATTAAAAGATTATTATCACTAGATGCCAAACAATTAGAACTAGAAAACAGCTATGATTTAGATCATCAGTTGACAAAGTACGGTCTAGAGACTTCTGAGGCATTTTCAGGGGTCTGTTGAAGTCAAAACTATTTTCATAGCTTTGCAATCTGATGAGCATGTTGTGGAGTTTTTCAGGGGTTATCTGACTGATAGCCTGCCTCTGATAGCTAATGGAATGTGTGCATGTATATCAGTGTTTTAAACATCTTTGTGTTTTAATTTCTAACACAGTAAGTATCAACAGATAGAACTCATATGAAAAAAAAATTGTGCCAGGGTTTCTAAATAACTTTCAAGTGTATATAGGGGTTTAAATCACAATGTTTGAGAATTGCTAATTTAGATATTTTATTTCCCTTAAAAAAAAATCCAGCATGTAGCCAGATTCAGTGTAAGCAAAGAACCTGGCAGGATTCGAAACTTGGCAGATACAATCTGGATGTCCCAAACTATGGTGAAATGTGAAGAATTTCACAGATAAGAACTTCTCCAACATGTATATAGTTCTATCAACAAATTTTTATTAAGTGGCTACCATGTTTCCATTTAGTAAGAAACACAATAGAGTTGCAATGCAAAATCTAAGCTAACAGTTTGTAATTGGAGAAGATAAGGATCAATATATATTTTTGTATTTCTCACAGGCTCCTGGGAAAGTAATTTGTCCATTCATAACCCTTAAGAAACATGATTGAATGAAAGCACACACGAACGAATGAAACACATGATGTGGGTTTGATATAGGCCTTTCTTCTATGTAAGAAACTTGTATTGAGTGCCTACTCTTAGCTTTGCTGCCAGGTAGATGATTGGAAGTTGAGATAAATTAATAGGGTGGCTTTGAAAGATGAACAGGGGGTAGGATTTGAGTCCTAGAAAAGAGGAAGCTCAAGGCTAGGGAAGTAGCTTGTGCAAGAACCCCTGGAGTCCGGAGACAAGAAGAGGAGAATGAATATTGCACACGTGAAAGCATGTTCCAAGATTAAAAGGTTCCTGGTTAAAACTTGTTACATAGAATAGCGCAGACGTCTTCAACATTTTCAAGGCATAGTATACATGATTGCAGGATTTTTCTCATGCAACAAGATAGATGATTAAGGCAAAAATTAGAGCATTTTCTTGCTTTACTGTTTCTTATGGAAACTCACTGTAGCTAGATGAGGTACTCTACCCACTGTTACTGTAAATCATTCTGTATCTTCTTTTTTTAAATTTTAAATAATAATGATGATAATAGTGTTGTTCAGTGTTGCTTACCATGGCCAGGTATTATTCTCAGCTCTGCCCTCCCAAGGTACTATTATCATCTCCATCTTAGGGACAACAAGGCTCCAGCAGGAAAGACTTCCTTGACCTATTTTACTCATGTGATGGAGTCAGGATTCAAACCTTTGAGTCCATGCTCTTCCATTCACCCTGCTGTATGTACTTTTCTCCATGACTACGCTTAATCCAGGTCGATTGTTCCAAAATATGGAAGCAGGAATGGAACATCTCATCAATTAAGTGATGAGACTGAATGTTTAGTCACAAGAAACTAATTTTTATCAATACTAATGGAGTTTTTTGGGTGACTTTTAAAATTTTAATTCCAGTATAGTTCACATACAGTGTTATATCAGTTTGGGGTGTACAGTATAGAGAGTCAGCCATTCTGTATGTTGCTCAGTGCTCATCACAAGTGTACTCTTTAAACCCCATCACCCGTTTCCCCCATCCCCCCACCCACCTCCCTTCTGGTTACCTTCATTTGTTCTTTCTAGTTAAAGGTCTGTTTCTTGGTTTGTCTCTTTTTTCCTTTGTTCATTGTTTTTTTCTTAAATTCCACGTATGAGTGAAATCATATGGTATATGTCTTTCTCTGACAATACTAATGAAATTTTTAAAAGTTAATTCAAATACATTGAAACATTACCTCCTATAGTCCATTGTTTAGAGAAATTATTTTGAGGGGCGTCTGGGTGGCTCAGTTGGTTGAGTGTCCGACTATTGATTTTGGCTGAGGTCATGATTTCAGGGTCCTGGGATCAAGCCCTGTTGGGCTCTGCACTCAGTGCAGAACCTGCTGGAGAGTCTCTCTCTCTCTTCCTTTGTTCCTTCCCCTGCTCGTTCTTTCTTTCTCTCTCTTTCTAAATAAAAATCATAAGCAAATTATTTTGAGCTATGTAATAGAAGATGATTTCACCAATGGGCACATAAGCGGTATAAAATGCTTGTTTATGGGAATTTGAAGTTTTAATATTTTTCTCTGGTTCCTTCAGTAGCCTAATAAGCTCGTCATTAATAAACTTAAGTTTCTGCAAAGTACTTTGAGATTGTCCACATAACTACAGATTATGTCAGTGGGGATTATATTCCTTGCATTTTTCTCATTGCTTCATGTGATGTTCCAAGTAAAACTTGAATTTGACCAAAAGAGGGCAGTATAAAGAATATGTAATACAGGGCACCTGGTTAGTCAGTTGAGTGTTGGACTCTTGATTTCAGGTCAGGTTGTGATCTCAGGGTCCTGAGACTGAACCCCCACATCAAACTCTGCACTTTCACTGGGGAGTACGCTTCTCTCCCTTGGCCCTCTCCCCACTTGTGTGCTCTCTCTCTCAAATAAATAAATCTTAAAAAAAAAAAAAGAATATGTAATACAAGTGTGCCCTGAGGTGAGAAGTAAAATAGGCCTCAGTTAACTATGAATGCTGTAATTCTTCACTTATGAATAAATGATCAGTTCTTAGAAGTGACTTTTTTCCCTTTCAAAAGAGCTCGAAAAGTAGCTATTTCTCTTCATTAAGAAAACTCATGTAATATAAGTACACTGCCCCTGCTGTACTAGTTTGGCCCATTTTCTACATATTTAGCTTTTGTTTATATATCTAATCAAGTTACTGAGCTTGGTTTTAGTATTTCATATAAGAAATAGTAAACTGATTTTGTTTTTAAATTAATTTTAATTGTATGTGTGGTAAAATTGTTGAGTCTTGTGATGGCCAAGTAGGGATTTATTGTACCATTCTCTCCACTCATAAGTATATTTGGAAATTTTTCCTTCAGAATCAAAACTGCCTAGTATAAAACTGGTTTTAGAAATACGTTTGTAGTAACTGTGTTTATAAGCCATAATTGTCAATAAAATCAGGCTTTTCCTTGTCATGTTGGCTGGTGTGGGAAGTTTGTGAATGCTCCTCAATTTATATAAGTGCTTCCCGCATATCAAAAATTAACAAACAACTGCAGTCTTATTTTTGCCTTTAATTTAGTGTCAAGTTGGTAGTATTGGTGAAATTCTGTATAAAACTTTAAGACATACATAACAATTTTTCTTTACCTTATGACGTATTTTTCTCCCTTGCTTCTCTTCCTCTAGAGGTATATTGCCATTGGAGAACTGGGGAGAGCTACCGACACGCTTGATTCTACTGGGAAAGTAACAGAAGAAAAACCTTATGGTATGATGTTCATCTAATGTCATCTTTTTTTAACATTGAGAGAAAGTTTCTGTGAATTCAGACTTTTAAAATAAACGTCTTACTGGATATTACCAGTGATTATTACAGTTATTAGTACATTTCCTTGGGTGAATAGGAAAGTTGTTGATCACATTTTCCTTATTTGGTATGAGTTTGTTAATAAAGATTTATCATAATTGCCTCTTTTCCTATAATCAAATTTTTTTTTTTAACGTTCAGAGTTCTTCCAGATAATTCTCTTGCCAGACAAACATTTATAGCTAAGAATTAGGGATTTTACCAGTGTCTTGTTATTGTTTATTGACTTACTTTTTTACAACTATTTCTTAGCTCTTGAGACATACCAGGTTTAGTACTTTACAACTAATCATGTTCCTCTGCTTTTGGAATATATAAAAAAATATGACAGAGGGAAAGCTGTTTCTCTAGAAGTAAAAAAGAACTACGGGGGCCCACTTTCATTTCCCTGCCATTCCTTCTGTTACTACTTTGAGTGAGGATAGATAAGTGAAGTTGTTTCCTAGCAACTCTCAGGGTGTGAGGCTCTTCCTAATACAGTGGTTGCCATTTTGTATAGTTGGCTCACCTGTGTTATTATGTCATCAATTGTGAATTATTTGTAGGCCTTCTGGTTGTTGTTGTTTTTCTGTTGTTGTTTTTTTGTTTTTAATTTTTGCCTATGTTTAATGTTAGTTCTTTTTAATTTAGCCAGTCCAGCATCTGGCTTTCCTGTTTTTGTGTTGAGCATCCTTAATATATATTACATACCAACCTTCTTGGCCTTGTTTGCTTCACTTGTCTTGTTAACATTTATATGTAACTTAGTATCTTACTTGATTAATCAAACAATATAATCAAAAGATAAATCACTGATTTATGTTGAGTTAAAAAGAGATAAAGGTTGAATTATCTTTGAAATTATTGTTATTAGAAATAATAGCAGACCCTCATTTAATAGAAACCCAACCATAATTTTCAGCAGAAATCTTTTAAGGGATTAAAGAGGCATAGGACAATAGGAGGATGTCCGAGATTTCCAGTGTATACTAAAGTATATGCCAGTACCTGCATAATCAGAAGAATGGTGAGGAAGTAAAATTGGTAAGACTTATTGATGGGATGGGGTGGTAAGGACATTGTCAACCATGATCTAGGTTTCTAGGTTTTAAAGTTGGTTACATGATGATACAATTCATTGAGTAGGGGATGCTTGAAGAAGACCAAGATAATGAAAATACAGTTGACCCTTGAACAGAAGAAGTTTGTTTTGTGTGGGTCCACTTATACATGGAGTCTTAAAATAAATGCAGTACAGTACTGTAAATGTATTTTCCTTGGGATTTCCTTTTTTTTTTTTTTTTAAAGATTTTATTTAGAGAGGGAGTGCATGCTTGTGAGCAGAGGGAAGGAGCAGAAGGAGAAAGAGAATCTCATGTAGACTCCATGCTGAGTGAGGAGCCCCACACAGGGCTCGATCTCATGACTCTGAGATCATGACCTGAAGTGAAATCAAGAGTCGGTCGCTTAACTGACTAAGCCTCCCAAGTGCCCCTTCCTTATGATTTTCTTTTTCTAGCTTACTTTATGCTAAGAATATTGTATATAATATATGTAATATACACTTATGTGTTAGTCAGCTGTGTATGTTATTGGGAAGGCGTTCAATCAGCAGCAGGCTATTAGTAGTTCAATTTTGGGGGAGTCAAAAGTTATACGTGGATTTTTTACTTCATGGGGGTTCCATGCCCCTTAACTCCTGTGTTGTTCAAGAGTCAACTGTACCTAAACATTCCCTTCCTGCCTGCCCTTAAGCATTTTGGGATTTTAAAAAACTCTATTTTGTATTGTGCAATTTGTAACCTTCCTTACTTACTTTAAAGGAAACTTACTTCGTTAAAATCATCTCATTATATGTTGAAATAAGTCATGGAGAAACCAAGTAACTTTCTTCAGACTGGAAAGGGAGACTTCCCTATAATTTATCAAATAGTATTTATAGTCCCAGAAAATGAAAGCTCAGAGAATTTTGCTTATTGACATGAGTTTTCTGTGTGGTTTAAGTAAATTAGCAAATGTCTGTCATTGATTTAAGCTGCCAAAGCAGGTACCAAGGGAAAAATAAATAAATATGAGACCTAACCTGTGTCCTTAAGGAGCTTCTGTTTAATGAAAAACCAGGACCTATGTTCTCAACCCTCTGAGACTCAGTACTGAGACCTGTAACCAATATTTTTTAATGCCTTCTTCACTCTCTTGAACTAAAATTCAGAGGTACTCTCCCCTACCTACATGTTAGGAAAGAAGTCAATAATATACAATAAACAGAATATAAAGAATAAATAAAATTAATTTATAATAAGCTAGGTATGTTGCTATGTAAATGCACAGCTATTACTGCACTAAGAGTTGTAATGAACTAGTCAGATGTTAACACAAATATGAATGCCATAAGTATAAAGGCAGACTGATACAGGTATGTTATATTATGACTTGGTAATGGAAAATTCAGTATATGAAAAACAGTACAAAAATACTTCATGTTTAAGTAGAAAATGGGTTTAGATTCTAGCCTCAGGTGATTATAAACAGGCTTTCACCCACATAAGTATCTGGCAGACATTCAGAAGTTATGTGGTGCACAGAACACTTGATTGTGCTGTCCCATCTGCATATTATAGGACATCCAGCATTCCTGGTCCTCAGCTATGAATTGCTTCTGATGCTGCCACCCCACCTGATCACTGTAACGATAAAACAAAACAAAACAAAACAACGCAGTTCTTAATTGACCCATTGAGGGGTGCCTGGGTGGCTCAGTGGGTTAAAGCCTCTGCCTTCGGCTCAGGTCATGATCCCAGGGTCCTGGGATCGAGCCCCGCATCAGGCTCTCTGCTTGGCAGGGAGCCTGCTTTCCCCTCTCTCTCTCTGCCTGCCTCTCTGCCTACTTGTGATCTCTGTCTGTCAAATAAATAAATAAAATCTTAAAAAAAAATTTAATTGACCCATTGAGGACAACTGACATAGGGGGAAGGCTACTAAGGCAGGATGCAGTCAATGGCAGATGGATGCTTTTCAGTCATTTTTGTTCTACCTAGACAGGCACTGTTTTTAACTATTGTTTCAGATACCTGAAAGCTTAGAAGTATAAGAAGACAAGTCTGACTCAGTAGACTCAAAGCTCAAACCATGGTAATAAGACCCTTCCTTTTATTCTTTCATGGAACCTTCCTTTATCCCTAAATAGCTTTTTATAAATACACATTTATAAATACACGTTTGCATGTTAATCCCTAAGCTATGTGGCTGAGACCATGTCTCTTTCGGTCCTCACTATTCCTTGGTGTCCAGGACCATGTGTGGCATACCAAATAAAGCACATAGCATGGCTAAATAAGCCGGCAGTAGATAAGCATGGCCGAGATGACTGCAGCTAAGTCACACAAAAGGCAAATTTTCTTCCTACCTTCTGCTGCTCTTTCCTCATCCACGTCTGGGTGTTAAGTCTCTGAGGGCACTTGGCGTCGTTGTGCTCATCAGCTCTTTGCTGAGCTCAGGACACGAGGGCGGTGGTGGCGTTCCAGGCTGTCTCAGATGTGGGCCAAGCTTCTGGGAAGGCCGGACTCCTTCTGCGATAAGAGTAGGAGATGCGAAAGGAAAGTGGTATCTCGTGCTAATCCTCCGGTCTAAACCCTGCGACTTCCTGATCCCAAGATAGGATTTAGCAAGGTCTTCTCGAGTGGATGTAGCTGATCTGTCTAATGGGAGAGGCTCCTCTTGGACTGTGCTTTGGCTACCCATGCTTCTCGGAGGAAGCTGGTGAGTTGAATTGGGTCTCAGATTGTGATTTAAACAAATAGGGCAGCACTCTAGTAGGGCTGCTGTGTACCTCAGCATCAGTCATCTTACGGTGCCTTTTGTTTGTGCTTAAACCTTTTTATTATAAAGTGTTACACAAATAAAGACAAGTGAATGAAGCTTAAATTCACAGCTCAGTGAACTATCACAGAGCAAGCCTCCCTGCAGCTACCGGTCTAGTCATCAAATAGAAGATTCCTAGAGACGTGTTTCAAGCCCCATTCCATATATAACATTCTTCTGTCGATACACATTTGGGCTGACCCTGGTTTGAGGCTTTATGAATAAAGCTGCTATGGTGTTTTGTACCTGTTTTTTGGTAGACACATGTACTCATTTCTCTTGGATATACCCCCAGGTGGAATTGCTGTGTCACAGGGTAATCCTGCTGTACTGGGAATTGCCAGGTTTTCAAAGTAATTGTATAACTGCATTTTTACCACCAGCAAATGACTCTCCCTTGCTTGGACAACACATAGTATTAACAGTGTTAATAATGTTGGCCGTTCTGATGTGTGTAGTGGTATTTCATTGTGATTCTTATTTGATTACTAATGAGATTCAGCACTTTATCATATGTGCTTTGGCTTCTTAGTCATATTCTTTTCTGTATTGCCCAGATCCCTCGCCTCTTCTTTTGTTTTTTTTTCTTTCTGTATTGAGCTGCCTTTTTAAAAATAATGATTTGTATGTTTTATGGATATTTTCTCCTACTCTGTGGCATATCTTCTACCTCTTTAATTGTGTCTTGGAGAACAGAAGTTTTTAGTTTTAATTTAGTCCACTTTATCAAGTCGTTTTCTTTGTGATCAGTCCAGTTATTTTGGTGCCTAGTTAAAATAAACATGGGGTGCCTGGGTGGCTCAGTGGGTTAAAGCCTCTGCCTTCAGCTCAGGTCATGGTCTCAGGGTCCTGGGATCCAGCCCCACATCAGGCTCTCTGCTCAGCAGGGAGCCTGATCCCCCTCTGTCTCTGCCTGCCTCTCTGCCTACTTGTGATCTCTCTCTCTGTGTCAAATAAATAAATAAAAATCTTTAAAAAAATAACTTCCTACCCCAAAAGTATGAAGATGTTTTCCTATATTCTAGAAGTTTTAGTGCTTTGCCTTTCACATTACATCTGCAATCCACCTTTTATTTTCCCCTCGCTATATGGGTATCCTGTATGGCCCAGCACTTTTCCCTGTTGCATAGTCTCCTTGGTCATGAATCAAGCACATTATAGATACGGGTTTGTTTGGAATTTATTTTGTCACACTGGTCTCTCTGTTCTTATGGTAATGTCAAACACCGAACTATCTTAATTGCTATAGTTTTAGAATAGATCTTGGTATCTGAAAGAGCAAGTCTTTCTGTTTTTTAAAAGATTTTCTCTATTGGTTTTTTATAGCTTTCTTGTCAGAGTAAGGAAGTTGCTTTCTGTACCTAATTTACTGCTTTTTTGTTAGTTTGTTTGTTTTAAATAAGCTTTACCCCCAACATGTGGTCTGAACTCACAACCCTGAGATCAAGAGTCGCGTTCTCTACTGACTAAGCCAGCGGGGCACTCCAATTGTTGTATTTTTTTTTTTAAAAATCATGAACAGACATTGAATTTTATCAAATACTTTTTCTGTATCTGTTGATTTTTCTCCTTATTCATATATTAAACTAACTTTACATTTCTAGAATAAGCCCAAATTGATCACGATATGTTATCCTTTATATAAATTGTTGGATTTAGTTTGTCAATATTTAGTTTAGGATTTTCGCATCTTTGTCTCTGAGTGAAGATTACGCTCTATTTTTCCTTCCTACTAAAGTCCTTGACTGGTTTTGATATCAAAATTATGCCGACTTCATAAAATGGGATGGAGAGTATTCTCATCTCTTCTTTTATTATCTAAAATTTGTGTAGATTGGCATTATTTCTTTTTCTAATGCTTGGTAGAATTTACTGGTAGACATCTGGAGTTTTCTTTGTTAGGAATGTTTTTAATAATGGATTGGACTTCTTTATTAAATATCAAACACAATTTTTTTAAAGATTTTATTTATTTATTTATTTGTCAGAGAGAGAGAGAGAGAGCGAGCTCAGGCAGACAGAGTGGCAGGCAGAGGCAGAGAGAGAAGCAGGCTCCCTGATGAGCAAGGAGCCCGATGTGGGACTTGATCCCAGGATGCTGGGATCATGACCTGAGCCAAAGGCAGAGGCTTAACCCACTGAGCCACCCAGGCGTCCCTCAAACAATGTTTTTTATTTCTTGTGTCATTTTAGGTAATTTTTACCCTAGAAATTAGTTCATCTAAATTTTCAAACTTACTAGTATAAAGTTGTTTATACTATTCCTTTATGACCTTTCTTTTTATTTTGAAATAATGTCAAGCCTACATTACAAACCATCAAACTACAAAACTTTTTGTAGTTTTCAGTATGTAGATCTTTCATGTCTTTTGTATATGAAATCCCTAAGTCCTTCATATTTTTTAATAGTGTTATAAATTGAATTTTAAAAATTTCAGTTTCTGATAATTCATTCTTAGTATAGAGAAAAGGAGTTAACTTTTCAATATTGGTCTTATGTCTTTCAGCTTTGCTAGACTCACTAATTTTTTTTTTTAAAGATTTTATTTATTTATTTGACAGACAGAGATCACAAGTAGTCAGAGAGGCAGGCAGAGAGAGAGGAGGAAGCAGGCCCCATGCAGAGCAAAGAGCCCGATGCGGGGCTCGATCCCAGGACCCTGGGATCATGACCTGAGCCGAAGGCAGAGGCTTAACCCACTGAGCCACCCAGGCACCCCAAGACTCACTAATTTGAGTCACTTTTGTGTAGATTCCTTGTTAGGGGGACATTTAAAGTAGACATTTTTCTACTAAGGTCTACATGAGCCCTACTTCTCAGACTTGGCTTCTCTGAGGTCTCAGTCAAATGCCCTGGGTATTCAGCCAATTTCTTCATTCTGGATGGTTGTAAGAGCCCACCTTATAAGAGCTTTGATAGTTCTTTGGTTAATTTTGTGGCAACTCACTGTATTATGTGCAGCTTAGAATGTAGTCAGTATCTAGTGGACCCCTGTAGACATCTCTTTCTCTGTGTGGTTCTCTCAAATTCCAGCTGCTGCTGCTTCCCCAAACTCTTGATTTTTATTCAGTGAGATTATTAAATTCCTTGGTTTTTATCTTCTTGAAGGGAAGAATTCTGTTGAGAGACGTGAGGGAGAATTAAAGCAGCAAAGGTTTTATTTAGCAAAGGGGAAGTATACTCCAGAAATGTAGCAAAAGGGGTTGCTCTAAGGGAAATAGGCTGGTCTCTGGGTGGAGACTGGGAGGCGTCTGCCACCCTCTCTTCTCCCCCACTGTTCATGTCTATCTATCTCCCTACCCTAGCAAGATCACAGTGCTCTTATTCCCCTCCTTGCACTGTGGCTCAGAAAGCATCTCCAAGTGAAAGCAAGTGATCCTCAGAAAGGCCTTGCCTGTTTCTTTCCCTTCTCTTAGGGATTATAGTCTTTGCTGTCTGTTGTCTAATGTTCAAAAACAGCTGTGTATTATATATTTTTTCCAGTTAAATAGCTGCTTATAGTGGTAATGCATGTCTGGTACCATTTACTCTATCATGGTTGAATATTGCTTTTTAACTCCATAGTTCATTTAAATACCAGCTATCACGATATAAGTAGAGTCAATGCATTTTAAGCAAATAATAATGTGTGATATGATCTTGCATATATTAATTTTATGAGAATGACTTTTTAAAATTAATTTCAAATGAATACTGGCACACTGATGAATTATTAGTCCCTAAGAAAAGAATACTTACCCAAGGCCTCTGACATTTTTATCATACCCATCTTCTTTTATCAAATACTTTTTTGGATTGTTATTGGTTATAATTTCTTTAGAGATTTTATTCTCCATTTCTTCTAAATCCTTTGTAGGTAGAGTCTGTATTCTTTTTTTATTTTTTTAAGATTTATTTATTTGTTGAGAGAGAGAGAAAACACAAGTGTGGGGAGGGCCACAGGGAGAGAGAATCTAGATGGACTCCTCACTGAGCATAAGATAGGGCGTGATATAGAGCTTGGTCTCACAGCTGTGAGATCACGACCTGAGTCAAGACCAAGAGTTGGGCACTTAACTGACTGAGCTCACTCAGGTGTGCCTTGAGTCTTTATTAATTATTATTTGGATCGTACTAATACCAATTTTAGAGGTAGCCAGCATGTTTCACACATACTCATATAGTGAATATAATAATTATATGTTAAAAATAATCATGTTTTATTCTGTTGTATCATATTCACTTTTATTGCAAAACAACTTGCTGCATAGGCTTTCTGTACAGTGATTCAAACATCAGATGAATGACTGGCCTCGGTGACTTTTAAATGCCCTTTGACTTTGACATTCTGTCACTGCTCAGCTAGTTCAGCAGGAATGTCTTGGGTGCCGCCATAATTGTGTACATTACATAAGAAGAACTGCCTTTGCTTTTAAGGAGCTTGGAGTTTCATTGGCAAGATAATACCTGCATACATATAGTAGGTAATAATTAAAAATTGAGTATGATTGAGACACCTGGGTGGCTCAGTTTCTTAAGTGTCTGCCTTCTGCTCGGGTCATAATCCCAGGGTCCTGGGATCGAGTCCCACTTTAAGCTCCCTGCTCAGTGGGGAGCCTGCTTCTCCTTCTGCCTGCTGCTCACTCTCACTCTCTGACAAATAAATAAACAAAATCTTTAATAAAAAAACATTGTGTATGAATAATTGCAGAATGAACAGCACAATCCAGAAATGCCTGAGATGTTAAGTTGGAGAACGAGATCTTGACAGAAGTAGAATGACAAAGAGCACATCTTATCCTCTTGTGTTGGGGAGTGTCCACCCAGGCAGGAAAAGGAGTATATATTGGTAGGAATGTTAGTGAGGATACCAGCCTAGCAGAAGTAGAAAGCGTTTGGTCTTGTTTTGAAAATGTGTTGCTAAGTTAGGAAGTTTTGCAGATTCTCAGCAATGACCTATCTTTAGCAGTGGTCAGCTTGGAGGTAGCATTGGCTGTCTAGATTTGGAAGTTTTGCATCACTAAGGTGCCACCAGTAATTGTTTTAATGTTGCAGTAGAGCAAAAATATTTCATGGAATAAACTCATCATATCATGAGCTACATCTGTTTGAAAAACAGATGAAGTATGAACAGTATGAGGAGAACACCCATCTGAGATCTGTCTTTATAGACCACTAGATGTTGGAGAAATTCTCTGAGTTCTATAGATCTTCTCTGTTTGAGTCTAGTAGATTCTAGTCTTTTGTTTGTGTTTAACTTGAGGATCCAGGTCACACTGAGGTTAAGATTCTTGTGTTGATACTGAAACCAGAATACAGTATTCCATGCTGTCTTTTAATCTCTATCCTGGTATTACAATGATAATTCAAAGCACATTATTTTTGAAAATATTTTTTAATAAAATCAAATGTAGCATGTATGTATTAGACTAAAAAGTTTAAATAAATTTCCTACAAAATGAGAAAGAAGCTCTATAGGGGCACCTGGGTGGCTCAGTCGGTTAAGCATCTGTCCTCAGATTATGATCTCAGGGTCCTGGGATAGAGCCCCATGTCAGGGCTCTCTGCTCAGTGGTGAGTCTGCCTTTCCCTTGCCCTCTGATCTTCTTCCCAACTTGTGCTATCTGTCTCAAATAAAGAAATAAAATCTTAAAAAAAAAAAAGTATAATCTTTTTCCATTGACTGTGACCTAAACAAGTTATAGAATATTTCTATAATTATTGAGTATGAAATATATATATATATATAGTCATCTATATATATGAAAATCCCAAATACTGAATTTCAGTGTGTTATAGTTTTCACTTGTTAAAATCATGGAACTGTACTTTAATATTATAGTAATAGTATTTTATAGTTAACATAGTTAATAATAGTCTGTTGGAAAGAGTATTAAATAGAAGCTGAAAATGTGACTAACAGACACAGAAAGCTTTGTCTCCATTCAAATTTTCTAAAATCATTATTTAAAAAATGCTTAGTAATCATGATATCCTTGCTATGTACATTCCTTTTTTGCACTGGCTTATTTTTAAAATCAGACTCCTGGGAGTGTTTGTTTAAAAGAACAGAGAAATTCTAAGCAGTGAAGGGACAGAAGGAGACAAGTAAATGCAACTTTACTTGGGGACAGAATCGAATGTGAATGTGTCAGTCTTATGCCATTCTACAGAGCAGTTTTGAAATCTAGCAGGTGACATTTTTAATATGGTTAATATTTAATAATTTCTTTTTTAATACTTCATTAAGTTGTTTGTCGTATTTGATGCCTGGAGAAACTTAAGCAACTTATGGATATTTTTCTTTTCTTTTTTTTTAAAGATGTAATTTTTAAGTAATCCCTACACCCAAGGTAGGCTTGAACTCAACCCCAAGATCAAGAGTCACATGCTCTACCAACTGAGCTTGCCAGGCACACCCCCTTAAAAAAATTTTTTTTTAACTAAAAAGTTTAATTGATTTATTTTTAATTGAAGTATAGCTGACATTCAATATTATGTTAGTTTCAGATGGATAACAGATATTCACTGCTTACTGTCTGTCACCATACAAAGTTACCACAATATTATTGACTATATTCTCTTTGCTATACTTTCCATTCTCATAATTTACTTATTTTACAACTGGAAGCACGTACCTCTTAATCCCCTTCATCTATTTTGCCCATCACTACTTACCATGGTGAGTACCAGGTAATGTATATTTTTCAGATTACTACGTTGTACACCTGAATTATACTTCAGTTTAAGAAAAAAAAAAGGACTTACCTAAACTTCTCTACTTACTTTCTAATCTCATTTCTTAATATGACAGTACTATTTCTATAGCTAATGCAACACTTTTCTCAGGTCTTCTAAAGGCTATAGTAAGAACCAACTAAATGTAGACAAGGTGACTGGATCAGTTTTGGAGAAAATTTGGAGAAAAAATTGAAGCGAAAGAAATTTAGTCTTAGTACTATACAATACAAGACTTTCTCCCCCTTTTATCTCATTAATATGTATTTTATTCATCTTAACAAGGCATAATTTGGCATACAAATTCAGTTTTTATTGAATATTCAGAACTTTCAGTGCTGTGAAAACAGTATGGATATTTCTGTGGTTGTTATAGTGTTCCATTTTTTATTCATTTTTGGCAGATAAAATAACACAAGAAGATATTGAAGGCATTCTACAGAAATTTACTGGGAATATAATGCAGGTACCTCCCCTGTAAGTTCAATTATTGAATTTGGATAAATGTTTAATTTTTATTTTTCAGTGTTTAATATCACTTTTAATGAGAAAAAAAAGGGGGGCTTCCTTTTATGTACAGTGAGGCACCTTTTAATCTGACATAGCATATGACCAAGTAAAGGTGAGCCTGATTTAGACAAGTTACAGAGCTCCCAGCACTCTCTGAGGTAGTGGAATGTGGTTTCCTCTGTCCCTGGATGTTGCCACAGCCTGATCAATGCTATTCCAGTGTTTATCGGTCTTTCTGATTCCATCTGTATACCTCAGGGCAGTTCTGGAGTGCAGAGATGCTGGTTTTCCCAGAGTTGCTGTGAAGGGACCAGTCCAGGCGAGTACTGGTGTCAGAGCTGTGATTCATAGTCCATTTAGTACTTTTTTCCGGTGTGGGGACCATTTCTTTTAGGCCCAGAATCTACTTCACAAATCTCTGCAACAGATGAAACAGATGAGAGTTATAATAAAGTATAAGACTAGGGTTACCTGGGTAGCTCAGTGGGTTAAAGCCTCTGCTTTTGGCTCAGGTCATGATCCCAGGATCCTGAGATCGAGCCCCGCATCAGGCTCTCTGCTCAGTGGGGAGCCTGCTTCCTCTTCTCTCTCTCTCTGCCTGCCTCTCCACCTGCTTGAGATCTCTGTCAAATAAATAAATAAAATCTTAAAAAAAATAAAAGTATAAGAATATTGAGTACCACTTACCCATATTTTTTGTGTACATTACCATTTCAAGCAAATTGCTTTTTATTTAAAAAAAATGGCTGAATCACCTGTCTGGAGAAGTGATTGACAATTCTTTTAGAATTTAATATTTTATTTATATATATTATTTATATAAATATTAATTAACTAATTAATTAATATAGTAGGCTCCATGCCCAGCATGGAGCCCAATGTGGGGCTTGAACTCCACGACCCTGAGATCAAAACCTGAGCTGAATACTTAACTGACTGAGCTACCCAGGCATCCCTAGAATTTAGTATTTATGTTTTACTTTAAAATCTTGATTTTTTTTTTTCCAGGAACACTGAAATATCTATTGGGAAATGTGTCTTTATAATTTTGCCTCAAATGAAGGTTTTAAAAATGTTGCAAGCTATGAATAAATGTTATTTTTTTGATCATTATTGTTAACATACACATTTATATCTATAAGAGCAGTTTTAGAAATTTTTTCTCTGTTGATTATTCTAAGTATTTTGTGATCTAATAAAATTTTATCACACAAAGCTTAAGATCTATTAAGTAGATTTGCATTTTAGAAATACTTTATTAAATTTTATGTGAAAATGAATATTATTATAATGGAAGTTGTTTAAAGGAGATACAGTGGAGACTACTGTGACCAGAGTCCTTGTGCCCTTAAGCCAGAATCAGGACCAGTGAACACATGAACAGACCATCTCCAGAGAGAAGGTTAAAGTGTAAAATTGACAATACTGTTCATTGGGTAGCAGATTGAGCTTTAGCTTTAAAGCTCTTTAGGAACTCTATCTCTGGCACCATCATGGAGTAGATTAGAAGAAAAAAATAGTTCATGTCTTAGAAAGATTCAGTTTAAGGGCTCTGGTCCTCCTTTCTTTCCATGCTGTAATGTGAAGTTATTCTCTGTCATTCTTTCTTAGATCTTTTCTCTCTCCTTCACTCCCTTTCCTCCTCTCTTATCTTGCAAGTTATTCTGCATTAAAGAAAGATGGACAGAGACTTTCAACCTTAATGAAGAGAGGTGAAGTAGTAGAAGCAAAACCCGCCAGGCCTGTTACCGTGTACAGTCTCTCCCTTCAAAAATTCCAGCCACCATTTTTCACATTAGGTAAGGTGGGAAATTTGAAATCATTTGTAGTTACATGTACCTTTATTCTGCATTTGGCTACTTTTGGGTAATTTGATTTAATTTAATTTTGGGTAATTTAAATCTTAGGATATTGGAGATTTTTAAAATTTGAATTTAGGTAAGGTTAGGATTTATTAATACCTTTTTATTTAATGAAAAAACTGATAGCTACATGGAAGTTTATAAATACTTTTCTAAATAGGCTGAGTTTTTTATATATCATACTATCTTCTGAAGTTGGAAGTAACATACCTTTGCTCTCTAATGGCAAAGAGTAGATAAGGGGTATATGCTTTCAAAATTTTATATTTTGTGTTTTACTATCTTATGGATGCTTGTTCCCACATTTTGGCTAGTACCTGTTAGTTTACATTCAGTTTTAAAATTTAAATTGTCCTTTTAAAACAAAGGATTGTCAGTTTTTGGACAAGAAATTCTAAGAGCGGAGTGATTATTTCTTCCCTTTCTATGTTACCTGCAAGTTACTGCTAAACATCCTGACAATATGGAAATAATGGGTAAGGCAAAAAGTTATTCTTGGACATGCAGTAAATTCAATTCAGGTTATTAATTTGAATTTATCTACAAATCTATATTTGAAATAAATTTAAAAACCAAAAAGTTTGTTTCTATGGTTTGGAAATTTTATGATCTCCTAGTTGCAGAAAGTAGTAGCTGAAGTCATGAACATGTATGTATATGAGCTGTGAAGAATTAAAAGCTATAATTTTTCTAAATTCTCAGGCTTCCTTAAACTGATCCTGCTCTTAATTTCACAATGCCTACTAAATAGAATTCCCTTTAGAAATAATTTCCTAAAACTTTTTTTCCCCTAACTTCTGTTGCTTTGGCATTCTACTTAATGTATATGAAGTTCCTATAGAATGTGGTTTTTGTACAGTCAGAAAATTAAGTCACTTCTTTCCTTTAGTGTCCTGACTCTAAAATGTTTAACAAATAATGAGAAAAATATACTAAAAAATATTTCATTCCATGAAAATGCAGCAGTTATGTTGGCACAGTAAATATTATCTATGAAAGGAAGAGAAATTTGAATTTTTCCAATTGCATTTAAGTTGTAAATACCTATTTTTTCACTTGGAGGTTATGGTAGTCCCAAAAGAGCTATCTTTTCACCAAAGTCAAATACAGTGAAAGAATGTTTATATACCTGTTTTGATCCCAGTGGTCATTTCTTATCTCATCCATGGCCCCCAGCCCTGAGCTATTGGGGAAAAAAAAGAATTAAAATCCCCAGGTAGTGAGTTCTGGTTAATTCCCTCAAGTTAATTTTTTGTATGATAAGACTATAAGCAGCAGGTGTATAGTTCTTTTGTGTGGAAATTCAGGATATCTTGTGGATTAATAAAAATAATCCAGAGTCTGGCTCTTAACCAATAAATGTGTAATATTCTGTGTGAAGATGTTTAGATATGCATTCACTCTGGAACATTGTGTAATTTTAGTTATTTTATGATTTCTTTAGGAATATTTCCAAGAGAACATTTAAATAGACAGCTCTCAATGTAGTATATTTTCCCAAACATAATTACTGTCCCTGATAAGGGATTTTGTTTGATGTATTTGTTGAGTGTATAAATCTGAAAATATCATAAAAATCTACAGCTCCTGATAGCAAAGCTGAGATTTCCAACTATTTAAAACCAATTAAGTGAACAAGGTGTACAAATCTGAAAATATTTTTTATATGTACAGCTCATAATAGCAAAGCTGAGATTTCTAAACTATTTAAACCTATTAAATGAACAAGGCTGGGGACGCCTGGGTGGCTCAGTTGGTTAGGCAGCTGCCTTCGGCTCAGGTCATGATCCCAGCGTCCTGGGATCGAGTCCCATATCGGGCTCCTTGCTCGGCAGGGAGCCTGCTTCTCCCTCTACCTCTGCCTGTGCTTACTTGCTCTCTCTCCCTCTCTCTCTGTCAAATAAATAAATAAAATCTTAAAAAAAAAAATGAACAAGGCTGTAGTATTAACGTTGGTGTGACTTGCCAGTTAATTTAAAATGTGTTCATGAGTTTCTGCTGTTTGCTTTCTCCACACTCTGACTTTTCAATCTCACAAACACATATGCTATTGGATGAATAATTTATGTTTCAGCGCATAAATATTTTATCACTCGATTGTTTGCATAGTGCATTTTTACATTTGTTTAGGGGCATCATTTCTATGTAAAGTGGATTTCATAGGAGGTTAGCAATTTACCATGTCACTGTTAACATTCCAGATGTTGAATGTGGAGGAGGTTTTTATATCAGGAGCTTGGTCAGTGACATTGGCAAAGGTAAGTGTAAAGATGAATTATGAATTATCATTCAGAGAGTAATATTCTTTTTTGATGGGAAGAGGGAATTTTCTGTTTTTCATATCTCTGAGTGCTGGCCTTAGGGAACTGTACTCTTGCTGCCTTCAGCTTCAGAAGCCTTGAAGGTTTATGGCATACAGTTACCAGCATCACCAGCTGCCGTGAAATGCTTGTAATAGAAGAGAAAGAGAAAGAGAGGAGCAGGAAATGAAGATGGGAATAATCAGTGGAAGAACCAACATTATTTCAGATATATTTTAACGCAAAGGGATAAGATGAAAAGATTTATCCTTCTAAAAGGTACTTTCATTGATACAAGTAAAAAATTTTTTTCAAAACCGGAAGCCACAGTCTTGCAAACAGCTAGAAGGTTGCACTTCAGCTCTGCCATTCGCTGGCAGCTGTGGCACTGGACAGGCCAGATTACATCATCGGCAGATGAGAGTAATGGTCACCTCATGGGCTTGCTTCATGGCTCAGTAAGAAAAGTATGTGCCAGTTCCTCGTAGACTGTAAAGCAGTTTATAAGGTGAGTTACTAAGTATTATTTTGCTACTTTATCATTTGTTAATCTCAAGGCTCTTGGCTCTTAGCTTAGATTATTACAGTTTTATATTTGGGCTGGTATGGAGAGGTTTGAATCAAGACCTTC